>CM067551.1:34539375-34839375 GCA_034509755.1 Anisodus tanguticus
TTGTGTTTCATGGATAAACGTGGCATGGGGAAGAATAATGATATTTCCACACGTGGATAGAGGCTCTACATACCTTAGTCGCTCCAAAACTTGAAGAAAAGGTCTTAACTTTCGAAGAAGAAACCCAAAGCTTTGAACATGAAACCTTGAGAAGAGTTTTCATCGATTTTCATAGCTACTGTTTATAGCTCAAACTACACTGCTCCGGACCTCCAAATTAGATCTCCACCATTCAAATTTAATACCTATATGTTGTTAATACTAAGTTCAAAATTTGGGCTCAATCTAAAGGTTAAATTATCGGCAAATACCAACGGAAGCTGGCTGGTTAGAGGGAAAATCTACAGCAAAATTACTAAGGTTTTGGGTTTGATGGAGTGCATCTAAGTCAATCCTATTTCATGATTCTGCCAACCATTAAATTTCTAAAATATAATAATAACTCCATATAATCCATTAACGAGTGAGGGGATTACCTTTTTGAAGAAATCCTTTATTCCAAATTCGATCTTGAATGGATTTTTCAAAATCTAGCAATTCCAAATAATGATATAAACTTAATATAATCGACATAGGGATTTATATAAGAACTCGCCTTAGGTGTTTGGTAGCAACACTGGTCGAAAATTCTCACATAAAACGTTTTAAGGTTACATTTATAGGTTATCATAAAGGCTTGGTCTTTAAAACCTAATCCTATAAGAGCCAGGATTTCTATTTTACACGTCGGTAAGTTGGCCATAACATTTTTCACAAACCTGCATTTGACCTAGGCCTTATCTGGATGGAAAGGTCTTTCAAAGGGCTACAACTTTCATTAAGGAAGTTGTCCCAAATTCCTTATATATTTATCTGTAAACTACGTTTAAGTGAGGCATGCTGCAAACTCACTTGAAAACATCCTCCGTAGAGTAGCTTTCGACTCTAATTTTTCTTAAGACCCTTCTTATGCCTTGAATAACTTTCAAAACACTTTATACACTTCTCATATTGGTTCCATCATGTTTCTATAATATGGTTCAAATTATAACCTGAAGGTACGAGGTGTTACAATATCTCCCTCTTGGGATCTTTCGTCCTCGAATGATGGTTCATGTTTAGAAGTATGAATAACTTGGAATTTACAAAAAAATCGATAGTTTCCTCTGTAAATAGAACTACCCAACATTTTTCAAACAATTGTCAGCTGAACAGAGCACAACACAAGCCTCATAGGGCATCTTAATACGCATGACATGTCATAACATGGTAACTGAAACATGGACATGACTAACTTGAATACTGAGCTGGCATGAATACGTGAATACTATTTGTCATGAATACCAGTCTGATATGAACACATGGATATTGGATTGAATGAATACATAAATACTATACAAGGGATTTGGAAAAAAACATTCGTAGGCATGCATAACATGAATACTGAAACATGAGCAAGAACATGATATGGTTACATGGATGTGAGGGGTGTGAAATGGATCATGAATATTGTACTGACATAAATACATGAATACTGGCACACATAGATACATGAGTGCTGAACTAACATAAGATCTGAAACATGAATATCATAACATAAAATTTGAATGCCGAAAACACGAATGTCACAGAAGAAGATCTGAATGTCGAGTGGAGGTGAGATCTATACACTGAACTGACATGAGGTCTGAATACTTGAATTAGTTCCTTAGACGTTTTCTGCTTGTCTATTAATAAGTGCAGATATTTGGACTTCATGTACTCTTCAACTTTTTATGTAGCATTTTTCACATTCTGGTTCCTTTATAGAACTTTCACTAAAGGGACTTCCTTATCCTCAACTTGTGAACTTGACGATAAAAGAAATAGTCACTGGAATCTTTTTGCAAGACATGCTATCTTTAATTCCTTTGTTTTCTGTAGGAGCAACTAGAGATGGATCTCCATGAATTTAATTAACATGGTCACATATAATACTAGTGTACAAGAACCAACCCTGGTGGTAACTCTAGCTCATAAGCCACTCGACCAACTCTCCGCAGGATCTTGTATGGTCCAACATATCGGGGACTGCTTCCCCATCTTCCTAATCTCATAACGTCATGCATAGGCAAAACTTTCAAGAACATCCAGTCATCAACATGACTAGAATTATATTTAAAATCTATTTCATATGGTACCAACATATCTTTGAGTGTATGGTTAGTATGTTCTGCCTGACCATCCATCTGAGGATGATAAGCGATACTGAGATTTACCTTGGTACTAAATCCTTTCTGAAAGGACTTCCAAAAAATTATTGTGAACTAGACACCTTGATCTGAAACAATGGGCACTGGAGTCCCATGCAACTTGATGATTTTCTGAATATAAAACTTGGCGTAATCTTCTGCTGAATCAACTTTTGTTTGATACCAATTTGGACACTTAGCCACGAAATCGGCTACATTATTATTATTCATGTCATTCCACCAATAAACCTCCTCAAGGTCATGATTTATTTTCGTGGAGCTTGGGTAGGTAAAATATCTGGAATTCTGTGCCTCTACCATAATTATCTCTTTATGTCTATCTACATCTGAGATGCAAAATTTTCCTCATCTTCTACAATTCTTTGCACTTTATGTCACTGACGATTCATCTTTTGACTCACTTCTGAGCAATTTTACTTACTAGAGAAAAACTAAATTACTTACATGGACTAGAAACTAATGTATTTTTAACTGGCGTACTCTATCTTAATGACTTAACTTTGCGTCTACTGTAAGTATTATGGAAAACCCCTTTTTGATAATTCTCATAGACTATTCTTCTGTAGTTTGCTCTCTAACTGCTTAGTTGATTGCTTCTTCCACTGTCATTATACTTCGTGTTCAACTTCAACTCTCTGGGTTCTAACACAAATTCAGTGTATTCTTACTGTTACCAACTCACTAGTGTTAACCAGACTAAGGACATCAAATCGTACATCTACTAGCTATGCTGAAATTGCTAATTCACTATATCTACTCAAAACATACTTACAATTCTTCTACTAACCACCTGTAGCATCATGTTCTCTTGTCCTGCTATTAATAACTAAAGTGAAACATAGGGTTATTTCTAACTTCCCTCGTCATCCAATCCTATTCTACGGTCATATAATACCTTTTCTGAACTATAGACATGGATTACACTTAGGGAAACTTCGTATGTCTTAAACGAAAAATTGGAATAACTAACCCCAAACTTTCTATACACTTCAAAATCATATCAGACTATACACATCCAGCTAAATACTTAATCACATAACCTAAGAGGGAACTGCCACATCTTCCTATCTCATAGTAATATTTGCTCCTTTTAGTAACTTAGTAATGAAGTACATTCTAGTTCTGATCTAAATAAACTTGAACAAACTAAAATTATTCCCAGAAATTCAATATTGTCTACTCTTTGTTCTCATTCCATACATTATATCTTCTTAGTCATGTGCATGAGTCATAAGAAAAACACATCTTTTGTAATATCAAATTTTTTCTGACTCCTAGGTATTTTGCCCTTAGGATTTTTTCCGTTCAAAACTATTGTGAGCAGTTTATGCCCGTCGTCGATAACTTCATAACATGTTATCATGTAGGGTCTTAAATCTTAGATATCATCCTCATACTTGTGGCTCCATGGCCCAAAATCAAAATATACTTATTCTGTACGCAGACTTAAAGGAACCATAATGTGGAAACATGCGAAGATTTTGCTATAGTGATTGTTACTTACTTTCCTTCAGAGGTACTATCACCGGATAATGTACTTCATGAGCGTTTTAGGTGAGTCTTGGGTCTTAACGCAGACTTAAAACATGCGAAGATTTTGCTATAGTGATTGTTACTTACACTTTCTTTTAGCACCCATAGGCATCACTGTATACTCACAAGAATCTGGATACACTGAAAATTGAAAAACTGATAACTAAATAACTGAATATTGGCATATTGAATAACCATAACTCTACTAACTAATAAACTGTACAACTGGTAACTGAGGTACTGATAACCATAAAACATGATAACTGCTTTTGTACTTTCTGATAAGGGTTATGCACTAGTTTGTAGTAACTACTCATTTATCCAACTTTTAATATCATCTCCAGTCTTATCTGTTATCCACATGCATTTCACTCTTATACTCCAATGGGTAATTATTATCACTTGGACCTTGAATTTACTACTCCTCGCTTGCGCATTCGATACATCTAGAATTCGATAGGAAAAGAAGGTTACTTATTGCTCTATGCTTCATGGCATGATCTAGAGTAGAAAGAATCGTAACTTTTCCTAAATGCCTTGTTTCCTCCCAATTATAAGTGTGGCACGCGTCATACCCATAAGTAGGACTCTACTAGATATGAGTTCATAGACTCCCTAGGACACTTGAACTCAGTGCTCTGATTCGATGCCCAATTATAACTTTTCCGCACTTACATTCGATGTCCGACTGCATGTGACCAAGCGAATCACATAACTGGTTGAGTCAACATAGGACATTTACTGATGCAAAATATAATTTAAAACATGAATAGTCTGGATAAAACATTTGAACATCATAATAATACTGAAAATACTATTTTAAAATATAAGTGCAGAAATAGTGTGAAAATATGATAGTGTAGCCCACAAGGCTAAACATAACTGAATACCCAATGTGACATGACTGACTAGTCTATGAACCCTCTGACATGAGACTGAAATAGTGAACTACACTGGGACAAGGCCCCCAACATACCTAAATGTCTATCATGACATGACGACTGAAAAGTAAAGACAATGCCCTGAAGGAAGTGGGGCTCACCAAATAGCTGATATGATGCAGTCCTAACGATCACATCCGTCGTCCTATAAATCAATGCCTATATCATGAAATGCATGCCCGGACAATAGGGACGTAAGTACACTAGAATTGTACTTGCATGTAAAGCAACTGAATGGAAGAATAGTAAGAAGGGTGCTCGGGAATGGGCAATCCAAATCAATAACATGTATACATGAAGTAATCTAAAACTGAAAATGTAAGTTGTACTAAACATAGACATGATTTGGCATAAAAATGTTGTAACAAGAGTAAATCATTTTAAGTATATATATTTGTGGGAGAGCATTAGTAAAACCGACATGTAACCACCATATAAGCATGTGGCGTCTGATCTCTGCCGGATCAGCTAAGCCATCTTATACTTTGCCGGGGTATGAGATATGAACATGACATGAATGAATCCAATAACTCATTGTGGGTTACATGAAGTAATCGTCCTAACTGGTCAGAGCGATCCTTATCCTACGTTGGCATACGTAGTTTAAGGTATTAAACCTTCTCGGTAATCTGTGCAACTCCCAAAATATGAACATGAATATAAGTAGCATTTGCGCCCATGGTAAAATACTGAATATGAATATAAGTGGCATCGATGCCCATAGTTTCAAAACATGATTCATAAAATAGTTTATGAAAGCTCATAAATTCCATAAATATGATTTGAAAATAGTTTTGCATGAAAATATGAGTAAATATATGTATATAATTCCTGAGACATGAAAAAATGTAAAAATCTCTAGAGTGAAACAATCTGAGTTCCTAGCTGATATATAAGAGCTCATGGAATAGAGAATCATGAGAATACATGGATTATAGACAGGTTCATGACAATCGTAATGGTATACATGAATACAATTAATGAATTAGTAATATAGACATGACATAAAATAATATATGTAGTTAGGGTTATCATGATCTTAGAATTAAAAAAAATCTAATCTTGTGGGATTTGGTATTTCATGGATAAACGTGGCATGAGAAAGAATAATGATGTTCCCACACATGGATAGAAGCTCTATATACCTTAGTTGCTCCAAAACATAAAGAAAAGGTCTGAACTTTTGAATAAGAAACCCAAAACTTTGAACTTGAAACCTTGACAAGAATTTTCACCGATTTTCGTAGCTACTGTTTATAGCTCAAACCACACTTCTCCGTTCCTCCAAATCATATCTCTACCATTCACATTTAAGGCCTATATGTTGTAACCACTCAGTTCAAAATTGGGGATTGATCCAACGGTAAATTATCGGCAAACTGCAATGGAAGTTCGTTGGTCGGAGGGAAAATCTACAACAAAATTACTAGGGTTTTGCATTTGATGAAGTGCATCTAAATCAATCATATTTCATGATTCTACCAACCATTAAATGTCTAAAACATAATAATAACTCCATATAATCAATTAATGAGTGAGCGGCATACTTTTTTTGAAGAAATCCCAAAGTTTCATTCCAAATTTGACCTTGAATGGAATTTTCAAAATCTAGCGATTCCAAATAATGATTCGGTGTTAATCCAGTGTTAACTTAATATAATTGACATAGGAATTTGAATAGGAACCCACCTTAGGTGTTTGGTAGTAGCTCTGGTAAAAAATCCTCACATAAAATATTTTAGGGTTGTATTTATAGGTTATCATAATGGCTTGTGCTTTAAAACCTAATCCTATAAGAATTAGAATTTCTATTTAACACATCCTCAGTAAATAGGCCATAACCTTTTGTATAGACTTCCATTCGATCTGGGACTTATATGGATGGAAATATATTTCAAGGTGATGCAAGTTTCATCAAGAAAGTTTTCCCAAATTACTTATATATTTATCTATAAATGCAATTTAAGTGAGGCTTGCGGCAAACTCACTTGAAAATATCCTCCGTAGAGTAGCTTCCGACTCTAATTTTTCCTAAAACCATTCTTATGACTTGATTATTTTTCAAAATACTTTATACACTTCTCATCTTGGTTCCATCATGTTCATATGATACAGTTCAAATCATATCCCGAAGGCACGATGTGTTACACAGTTAAAGGAAAGTATCACAGACATAAATCCATGACTTTCAAACAAGAGGGAGTTCATGGTACTCTAAGGGACTCAATATATTTTTTTGTGTCACGGATGTAGATAGATGCAAAGAGAGGAATATGGCAGAGGCACACAATTTCAGATATTCTACCTACCCAAGCTCTATGAAAATGTATCATGATCTTGAGAAGGTTTATTGCTGGAATGACATAAAGAAGAATGTAGCCGATTTTGTGGCTAAGTTTCTAAATTGTTAGCAAGTCAAAGTCGATTCAGCAGAAGATTATGCCAATTTATATATTCAGGAAAGTTACAGATTTCATGGAGCTCTAGTGTCCATTAGATAAGATCGAGGTGTCTAGTTCAAAGCAAAACATTTTGAAGTCTTTCCAGAAGGGATTGGATACCATCTCAATATCATTTTCATCCTCAAACAGATGTCAGGAAGAGTACACTATACAAAATATTGAAGATAAGTTGAGTGCACGTGTCCTAGACTTTAAAGGTAATTGAGATGATCATTTGACTCTCATTGAGTTATTTTTAAATATAGATATCATGTTAGTATCAGGATGGCACCGTTTGAAACCTTGTATGGGAGAAGGTGTAGATCACGTATGGGAGAAGGTGTAGATCACCTATTGGTTAGTATGAAGTTATAAAAACAAAATTGCTAGGGCCACACTTGGTCCATTAGGCTGTTGAAAAAGTTAAATTAATTCAGGAGCATTTAAAAATGGCTAAGAGTCACAAGAGTCCTATGCGAATGTACGACGTAGAGATTCAGAGTTTCATGTTAACGATTGGGTGACTCTTGAAAGTTTTGCCTATGAAAGGCGTTCATGTGGTTTGAGAAGAAAGGGAAGTTAGTCCCAAATATATTAGACCATAAAGGATCCTATGAAAGATCGTCAAGTTCGTAAGTTGAGGACTAAGGAAGTTGCTCCAGTGAAAGTGTTGTAAATGAACCAAAATGTGAAGGGGGCTATATGGAAAGTCAAAGAGGACATAAAGCCCAAATATCTGCACTTATTGATGGACAAGCAAACAATGTCTAGGGTAACTACCTTAAGTATTCAAACCTCATGTCAGTTCAGTGTTCATGTCCTATCTCCGCTCAGTATTCAGATCTCATGTTGTAACATTCATCTTTTCGGCAATCAAATATCATGTTATGATATCCATGTTTACACGTATTCATATTTCATGTCAGTTTAGCACTCATGTATCCATGTCAGCCAATATTCATGTATTCATGTCTCATGTCATACTCCTCACTTCAATGTAATTATGTCATATTCATGCTTATGTTCCAATAGTCATGTCATTTATGCCTACAAATTCTTTTCCAAATCTCATGTTTAGTATTCATGTATTCATCAGTTCAATATCCATGTGTTCATGTTATACCAGTATCCATGATAGTTGGTATTCACGTATTCAAGCTAGTCCAGTATTCATGTTAGTCACGTCCATGCATCATTTACCTTGTTATGTCATGTCATGCATATTATGATGCGCTTTGAGGTTTGTGTTGTGCTCTGGTTAGCTGGCAGGTGTTTGAAAAATGTTGAGATAGTCCTATTTATAAAGAAAAATCTATCAATTTTTTGTAAAAATTCCATAGTTAGTCATATCCCTAACCATGATCCATCATTCGAGGATGAATGATCCCAAGGGTGAGATATTGTAACACCTCGTACCCTTGGACTAAGGTTTGACTCATATATTGAGAACATAATAGAACTAAGATGAGGAGTGTAGGAAGTGTTTTAAAAGCTAATCAAAGTATAAGAAGATTCTTTGAGCAAATTATTGTCGGAAGCTACTCTACGGGTCATGTTTTCAAGTGAGTTTGCACAAGGCCTAACTTCAAGCGAGTATTAGGAAAATTCTATAAGGAATTTGAGAAAACTTAAAACATGAAAATTGTAGATCTTTGAAATACCTTTCCAACGATATTTAGGCAGGACATGGCTCAGTTCCAGCTTCCTGAGGACATGACCTTAGATAGGAGGTTATGGATGACTCAAATTAGGGTAGAAGACTAGTAGGTAGTCTTAATTATCCTTTCATACTAGTAGTCACAATATTGATCTATAGTTTGTTTTCCTTTGATTTCTACTACTAGCTATTATTTCTTGTACTTTGAGTATCTTATTTAGTTGTGGTAGATACTACTCCCTTTTCACACTACTTTATCATGGCTTAGTCGCTTTTGTTATTTTCATTTTCATACTGCTTTGAATTTCTTATCCTTATCTGATCTTTCCTTTATGCTTTCTCTTGAGTCGGGGGTCTTTCAGAAATAACCTCTCTACCTCCCAAGGTAGAGGTAAGGTCTGCGTACACTCTATCCTCCCCAGATCCAACGTTGTGAAATACCACTGGGTATGTTGTTGAATCTAAAATGCCAATAAATGTCTTTTTTGCCATATTTTCTAACTCTCACATACTACAAATTGAGTGAGGAGCTTTTCAAGATTTTAGATAGAAAAAATATAATTTTAGAGATAACACAATACAATTCATAATTTGAAGTATCAAACAGATAAAATCTAAATACTAGTTTAAGGTGGTTTTGAGATATTAACTCATTAATAAATACTCTGTCACATAAAAGTGAGAGGGAATAGCCTTTTTATTTTATATGTTATAGTTTTGGACTTGCACTCTTTTCATTCGTCTTTAGCGCGCTTTTTCTCGGGCGTAGCACTTGCAAAGCTTTTTTTTGTTTGATTAAGTTTGTGGAAACGACTACAATTCCAAAATTTCTCACTGCTTTTAAACCTTCACCTAGATTCACATCGCGACAGTATCTCCTCTTTTACACTCATTCTTCCTATTTATTAATTCTCATAGGATGTATAATTAAGTCGTATGTGTTCTGTGTTAAATTACATTAAGAATAGTGATTGTTTGAATTCGACTGAAGGATCTACCATTTCCTTATCTGTTTATAATAGTCTCTGTTCAATAGTTCGTTTTTTTCATATATTTGTCTATGTAGAAACCAAATTTGTCTACTCTACGAATATGTGAGGGTGTCAAAAACTACGGTAAGTAAAAACAAGAGATGAAATAAATCGAATGTCAATTCTGTTTCCAAATGTCGGCTTATGTCGTCCGACACCAGTAACAACACTTAGCAAAACAGAACTTTAAAGAGTAAATGCAGCGTAATTTAAAGAACGCAAAGGTTTAAAATTTTCATAAGTTATATAATATATATAACTTATGATGGTCAATGACCATATGTATTGTATATATATTATATACAAAAATACAAATTTTTTTCTTTACAGATTTACAATATAAAACGGAAAGGAATTAAAAGTTGAAGTCGCAGATGACTTCTGCCTGAAAAATCTAACTAAGTAGACATAGACAACCTCTCATTACAATCGCTCCATACAAACTAATCTAGAATCTAAACAACAATTGTAATGTTGGACAGAATGTTGTTGACACACTCAGACAACACTTGTGATCCAGATTTCTGAGATGAAATTCTGAGAGCTCTCTTGGTATTTTTGCAATTTGATTCTGGATATAGATACACTATTGTGGCGTCTCTATTTATAGTAGAGAGTTCCCTTGAAAGGCTCATCGATCGGTTGTGGAAGTTGAGGAAAATATGGGCAGCTTGTGGTAGATGATTAAGGAGTGAAAATATCAACAACTTTGACTTGTTCCTTACTCGACTTCTTCCCCAAGCTTTGACTCTTTCTCCCACATTTTACACAGCTCCAATTCACCACGCCTAAGTCATTTTTACTTCACAGTAAAATATTACTTTTTAATGTGAAGTAAGACAAAACTGTTTTTCGAAGATGTTGGTCCGAATGTTATGACATTTGTCCCAATATTTTTATGCATTCAAATCAGTACTTCAGAAGATATGTTGGGTCAAATGTCACAACACCAAACCCAACATTAACAATCTCCCCCTTTTTGCCTTTCTTCACAAAATACATTACAAAATGTACAAACAACTTAGTGCATTGTCACAGATGTTGTCCAACACTTGTGATTACTGACAAGCTCCCTCTTAACATGTGATGGCATACAAGAAAAACTTGTGTATACCAAGTCATAAGATTAGAAAATGACGTGTGGACATATATGTACACATGTCATCCAATAAACACAAACACAAAAAGAAAGAACCCATTGTCGGAATAAACCATTGTAAAAAATAAACATCCACATCAACCATTAACCAAAACAAAAAAAAACACTTCATAATCCAAACAATCATAAACCAAACATTAAAAGCTCATGGTGCAGCACATCAGCCCGCTTCTTACTGGTTCATTATGCAGCAGCAACAACTTTCTACTTCTGCATAACAACTTTAGCTTCAGCCCTCAGCCTTAGCCTGTTCAGCAACACCTTCCTTTTGCACAGCAGTATCAACAACTTCTTCAGCAGCAACAACAGCAGCTTCACCATGTGCTACTTCAGCCTCTTCCCCCTGCTCCTCCTACACAGAAGCATCTCCCCCTTTTTGTGAAGAAAGTAATAGCAAGAACTGGTCTCTGGCTTGAACCAAGGCATCCCTGGCAGCATCAACTTTTGAAATTTGTTGGTTGAATTTTGCTATTTGACCCACTAGCCAGTCTATTGACAGGGTTGACTGTCTTGAACCAGTGTTGCCCTAAATGTTGGTGACATTCTTGGCAACATTCTCACATTCTTCTTCCTTCTTCCAAGGCAAGTGATTTACTCTTTCTTTGCTCTTTAAAATTGCCTTGTTTACTGTGTAAAGGTCAGAAGCCTTTCCTACAATATCCTCTCTCTTAGGTTCAAAGCCTTGGATAGTCAAGATTTGGTAGATTAGAGAGGGAAATGGAAGGATTAAAGTCTGTGTCATCACCATCATTGATCGAGCAAGCAGGTATAGATGTATCAAATCTTGACCTTTTGTTGCTCGGCTCTTCACGAACTGTTCTCTCAAACATTCTGCTCGATCGACGAGTAGGGAAGGTGGATGATCTTGGTATTTTACCCAATGCTGAAATATCAGATGTTTCATCAACATCTATTGGATTGTTGTCATCACCTGGGTAGATAATTTCTAAAGGTTCATCTAAACCTTTAAATACTATAGCTTTGGATAAGTCCTTTATGGATGGTGAAGAAGATAACCGGTAGGGTTGTTGCGGTTCATTTTACTCAGACGATTCAGTGTTCATAGGAGGGCTTGTCCTCATTGGGGTGTTGGCTGACATTGGTGTTGACATTGGAGAGGTTTCCATAGGTGAATATTGACGAGAAAGTTTTGGGAATTTAGGGTTTGAGATTGAGAATGGAGTTTGGAATGGTGATGATTCCATTGGGTAAGAGGATGTATACCCGATGTGATTCCCCCCTTTTTATTTTTATTTTATGGGAAAATTCAAAATGATAAAATGATAGCAAATGAGAGGAATATTTATATACATGGCTAACCTTTCTTAGCAACAAAAATTCCTTAGTTTTAGGTGTTTCATTTTTACACAATAACTTACACCTAAAATATTGGAATAAAAAAAATAAACATCACGATACGGATAAACTTTAATCTCATCATTTTAGCTTTTGAAATTCCTGTAAACAAGGCATATAATAGGGAGAGAGATCTGATGATTCAACGATCAGATAAGTATAATATCCCAACACATATCACGTTCTGAAAAAGTTAACTGCAATATTGGCAACATTTTGGACGACACAAACATTTTGATCCCCTAAGAACTTTTTGTTTTGGCAACAAATCAAGACACGTTTTATATGTATTTTATGAGTTTGACCAATGGACCAATGTAATATTTTTCCACTGTTTCCTTGATCTAACATATAGCACATACAAAGGAATATTCTATGTCAACAACAAGAATACTTATTTAGTATTCTCAAAATTATTTTGAAGCACACGATACTCCTATAGAATAAGAACGGTATCTTTTCAAGGGCTTTGCCCATTTTGCACAATTGCCAAATATTTGTATAGGCTTTGCCTTATTTTGATATTCCATTTTTATGATATACATGTATTTATATATCATCGTAGGGAACGGTATCACGTTGGAATTACATTCTTATTGAAGGATCATGCTTGATTGACCAAAAGTTATGCACCATACAACAACAATAATCAGTCAGTGATATTACATAGGTAAATATCACCCAAAATGTTAAACAACGTTTCAGCCGACATTCACCAACAATGCCTTTTTTAGAGATTACAAAGACCAAGAGATTTCTTCAAACTAGAAAATCTTTCATGGTCCAAAGCTTTTATAAAAATATCAGCTAGTTGATGAAGAGTGTCAACATGTTCAATTTTAACTAGCTATTTTTCAACTAAATCGCTTAAAAAGTGATGTCTAATATCAATATGTTTTGTACGTGAGTGTTGAACTGGATTTTTGAAAATATTTATTGCACTCAAATTATCACAGTACAAAATCAAAATGTTGCTAGTAAATCCATAGTCGTCTAACATGTGTCTTAGCCATATTGATTGAGAGCAACAACTTCCAGCTGCTACATATTCAGATTCAACAGTTGAAAGGGAGACACAGTTTTGTTTACGACTATACCATGAAATAAGGTTATTGCCAAGATAAAAACATCCTCTACTTGTACTTTTTCTATCATCCACATCTCCAGCCCAATCCGAGTCACTAAATCCTATTAAGTTAGGATTAGTGTCTTTGGAATACCAAATTCCCAACTCACATGTGCCAGCAACATATCTAATAATACATTTCACGACATTTAAGTGGGACATTTTGGGACAGTCTTGAAAACGTGCACAAACACAAACACTAAACATAATATCTGGGCGACTAGCAGTAAGATAAAGAAGGCTACCTATCATAGATCGATATAATGTTGGGTCGACATTTTCACCAATATTATCCTTACATACCTTCTGCGATGAACCCATCGACGTCTTCATTTGTTTAGCGTTCTCCAAACCAAATAACTTAACTAGATTCTTGGCATATTTACTCTGTGAGATGAAAATTACATCATCACTTTGCTTTATCTGCAAGCCTAAGAAAAAATTTAATACCCCAATCATGCTCATTTCAAATGTTGATAACATACCTTCAATAAATGAATTTAGGTATGACTGTGAGGTCGACCCAAAAACTATGTCATCCACGTAGATTTGAGCAATTATAATATTTACACCGTGTCATTTAATAAATAAAGTACAATCAACTTTTCCACGGTTAAATTTAAATTCAAGAAGAAAGTTAGTTAAACGACCATACCATACACGAGGGGCTTGATTCAACCCATACAAAGCCTTTTTGAGATTGTACACATAGTGTGGATGGTAAGGATCTTCAAATCCTTTTGGTTCTTCAACATAGACTTCCTTATCTAGATAACCATTTAAGAATGCACCTTTCACATCCATTTGGTGTAAAGTAATTTTCAGACAAGCAGCAATAGCAAGTAAAAGTCTAATTGACTCAATTCTAGCCACAGGTGTGAAGGTTTCGTCATAATTGATTCCTTCAACCTGAGTATCGCCTTGTGCAACTAGACGAGCTTTGTTTCTAATAAATGTTCCCGATCGTCTGATTTATTTTTAAAAATACTCTTGGTTACAATTACATTTGTATTATTTGGACATGGAACAAAGTCCCAGACTTCATTTTGAGAGAATTTTTCAAGCTCTTCTTGCATTGCTTGAATCCAAAAATTATCTTTGAGTGCTTCTAAAACATTTTTTGGTTCTAAAGTAGATATAAAACAAGAAAGATACCTCTTGGTATATGGTAGACATACACACTTACCTTACCATTTCTTTGTAGTTGAGTGGTTCTTTCCTTCTAGTTTTAATTCCTTCAAAAACTCCCCCTATCACTTGGCTCATTGGATGATTCTTCCTAATCCTTGATGAGGGGTCCCTACGAACTTGGTCTAACAATTCAACACTTGACTCCCCATCTGGTGGTCTCTATTGTTGATTCAGATGTTGCTTCAGGTGTGGAAACATTTGTGGAACATATGATTCTTCTGCAATCTGTGGACTTTCCACTGTATCTATAATATTATTTTCAATAGTTTTTCCTGAAACATCAGAAAGATCATCAAATATAACATTTACAGACTCTTGTACAGTTCTGGATCTCAGATTGTATACTCGATAAGCATGACTATTTTGTGAATAGCCAACAAAAATTGCTTTGTCACTCTTAGAGTCAAATTTTTCCAAATAATCCCTGTCATTTAAAATATAACAAATACACCCAAAAATATGAAAGTAACGCAAGTTTGGTTTCTTTCCATTTATAATCTCATAGGGTGTCATCTTTGTTCCTGGCCTTAGATAGACTCTATTATCTATGTGATTACCAGTATTCAAGGCTTCTGCCCATAAACATTTTGACAAATGTTTAGAACTAAGCATTACTCTAGCCATTTCTTGCAATGCCCTATTCTTCCGTTCTGCAACCCCATTATGTTTCGGAGTTTTGGGGGCAGAAAACTCATGGAAAGTTTCCTTTTTCTCACCAAAGTTTGTGAATGAACTATTTTCAAATTCTTTTCCATGGTCGGATTTAATCCGAAAAATTGGAGAATAGAACAAATTTCTAATTCTAGAGTGCAAGATTTTAAACATGTCAAACGTTTATGATTTTTCTTTCAAAAAATATATCCAAGAATATCTAGAAAAATCATCTACTATCACAAAGGAATACCTCATGCCTCCTAGACTGTCTACTTCAATTGGACCCATTAAATACATATGTAGCAATTGAAAACAGTGAGATGTACCTGAATGTTGTCCGTCATGTTGGACAACAATATGAGAGACACAGTTTGCTTACCTTTCAAACAATCTTCACATATAGTTTTATTTTTATGGCTAAGTTTGGGTATGCCTCTAACAGCTTCATATGAGACTAATTTTTCTAATTGCGGTAGTTGACATGCCCCAACTTTTGATGCCATAGTGTTGTGTATCGATCTTAGCATTATTGCATGTTTCTTGTCTTACAACAAGATAACAATTGTTACTTGTTCTTGTACCTGTCATGACACATATATTTGCTTCATTCGTAACTTTACAAGCATTCTTATTAAATTTTACCTCAAGATTGTCATCACACAGTTGACTAATACTAACCAAATTAGCCATTAAGCCCTCAACGTATAAGACATTCCTTAAGGCTGGAAAATCAGGAACATCCAAGATCCCTCTTCCAATTATTTTGCTTTTACTGCCACCTCCATAAGTCACGTTTCCTCTATTGAATGACTCATAGTTCCTTAGAAATCCTTTTGTACCTGTCATGTGGCGAGAACACCCACTATCAAAGTACAAAGAACCTGAAATATTAGTTCTTAATGCAGTTATATATACATTACAAGTGAAGTCCATCTTAGGAACCCAAACTCTCTTAAAATATTTTTTACCTTTTGACTCAGAAATGTTGCTTCGATGTTTATCCGGAATGTTGGAAAACAATTTAGGCAACATTTTGCTCACCTAGTTTTGAAGTTTGAAACAGTATGGTTTTAAGTATCCAGGGGAGTTACAGTGATGACATACAAACTTCATTTTCTTTGACATATATGAGAACATATTATTCATCCCTTTTTCTTTTACAAAGCGTACTTTCTCATTTTTATCAAAGATATTAGAGCATATGGTTTTAAGAGAGTTTTCGTACCCAATACCTGTGTGTGAAGGTTTACTAAAGTTGAGTATCTTATTCAATTTGAAGTCCCTGTGTTGAGCTTGCGGAAGGTTGCTTCGGCTAAATTCAATTTTGCATGAATCTTACCAAATTCAATATCCTTTTTGGTAAGTGCAACCTTAATTCGGGTTATCATGCCTGTTAATTCTAAATTCTCATGAGTTAAAGATTTTATCTTTTTGTCAAATTGCTTGTATTCTATGATTAAGGCTTTAAAAATACTTTATAATTCATTAATCATATCATCTTTGCATTCAACTTGATCCATACAATCAACCTCACTAATAGAAATATAACCACTAAAGCAATTAACATCAGAATAGTTAAAGAATTCATACCTTTCGGATGTCTGAGGATGTTGATGTCATTGCTGATGTTTGAGAAAATATTGTGACATCTGAGATAACATTATATATGACATCTTTATTATCTGATAGAGACTGTTCGAAAACAGTGGCCAACATTGCTTGTGTTTCAATTTCACGATCTCCTTCCTCTTCTTCTTCATCATCACTAAGAGAAACTCATAGTTTCTTACCAAATTTTCTAAGAGTGTTTGCACATTCGTTATCATAATGACCCCAACCTGAGCATGCATGATACTGCACATACTAAAGTTGTTTGGGATAAAATTTGGTACGATCTGAGTTGATTCTTCTTAGTTGATTTCCTTTTTGTACATTTGGAAGGAATCTAGTGGGCTTTTGATTGAAGACTTGGGTTTGGTGCTCTTTAGATTTAGATTGATTTCTCTCATTGTTGAACTTCCTCACCATCGAATTGTATTTTCGAGTGAGTAACGCAACATTTGCACCTTTACCAATTTCTTCAAGATTCTCATCCTCTTCTTCGATTTGACTCTCTGAGGATTGATCTTAGAGTGCCACATTCTTACTTTTATACAATTCCTTTTGATTCTCAATGTTCATCTCATAGGTTTTGAGTATGTTCATCAAGGTATGAAGGTCCATTATGGCAAGATTGTGAGCTTTTTCAATAGCACAAATCTTTAAATTGAACTTTTCAGGAATAGAACGGAGAGCCTTTTCAACAAGTTGAGTGTTGGTTAATGGTTCACCTTCTGCTTGACATTCATTTGAGATGTCAATCAACTTTTCAAAATAATATTTAATATCATCTGCTTCTTCCATCCTTAAACGTTCATATCTACTCATGAGCATGTGTAGCTTTGTTCGTCGAACACTTGAGCTCCCTTCACAATGAATTTGTAAAGTATCCCATTCGTCCTTGGCCATGAGGCAGTTTTGAATGAGTTTGAACATGTAAAGATCAACCCATCCAAAAATTGCATTTACGGCCTTTTCATTAAAGCTAGCATTATTGGTTTCTTTTGTAGTTCATTCGAATTCAGGTTTAGCAATAATGTCACCTTCTTCATCTGGTGGCAACATTGAAACAACATACCCATTGGTTATATATCTACATGCACGAATATCAATAGATTTGATATGCGAACGTAGGCAGATCTTCCAATAGGCACAATTTGATCCATCTAAAATATGAAGTCTACCAATAGTCAGATTTTCCGAATCCATAGCTTATGACAACAGGACCAAGCACTTATTGTGTTAAGTGTCGGCTCTGATACCATTTGTAAGAGTGTCAAAAACTACGGAAAGTAAAAATAAGAGATGAAATAAATCTAATGCCAATTCTATTTTCGAATGTCTGCAATTATGTCGTACGACACTAGTAACAACACTTATCAAAATAGAATTTTAAAGAGTAAATGCAGTGGAATTTAAAGAACACAAAGGTTTAAGTTATATATATTATATAACTTATGATGGACAATGACCAGATGTATTGTATATATATTATATACAAATAGACAAATTCCTTTCTTTACAGATTTACAATATAAAACGGAAAGAAATTAAAAGTTGAAGTCGCAGATGATTTTTGCCTGAAAAATCTAACGAAGTAGACATAGACAACCTCTCATTACAATCGCTCCATACAAAACTAATCTAGAATCTAAATATCAATTGTAATGTTGGACAGAATGTTGTCGACACACTCAGCCAACACCTGTGATCCAGATTTCTGAGATGAAATCCCGAGAGCTCTCTTGGTATTTTTGCAATTTGATTCTAGATATCAATACACTGTTGTGGCGTCTCTATTTATAGTAAAGAGTTCCCTTGAAAGACTCATCAATCGGTTATGGAAGTTGAGGAAAAGATGGGCAACTTGTGGTAGATGATTAAGGAGTGAAAATCTCAACAACTTTGACTTGTTCCTTACTCGACATCTTCCCCAATCTTTGACTCTTTCTCCCTCATTTTACACATCTCCAATTCACCACGCCTTAGTCATTTTTACCTCACAGTAAAATATACTGTTTAACGTGAAGTAAGGCAAAACTGTTTTTCGAAGATGTTGGTCCGAATGTTATGACATTTGTCCCAATATTTTTATGCATTCAAATCAGTACTTTAGAAGATATGTTGGGTCAAATGTCACAACACCAAACCCAACATTAATAGAATATACTTGTTAGGAAGGTCAAAGTATTATGTTTATCCTTATTATAGGTAACAAGAAATTCTCTATTGTAGTGAGCTAGACTTCCAAGTTCTTGTATAGCCACTTCGTAATCCAGCTGAAATACACACTCCGTAATACTTTAGACGCAAAGAGGAAATTCTAAGTGGGCGTTTGGATATAAAAATTGTGAAATCTGAAAGAAAGTAGTACTATTTGTTTTCAAGTTGAAATGGTATTTGGATTTTGGAGTTGTATTTGTACATGAATACAAATTAAAGTTGTTTCTGAATTTTTTTGAGTTATTTAAAGTGAAAATTGTGAAAACAACTTTTTAGAGTTTTCAATTCTGAAAAATTGTAACAATTTTATGTCCAAACAGTTTTACGGAAAATTGTAACAATTTGTGATTTGGCACTTCGGGAGTATCAATTTTCATTAGCACAAGGTTCTTTTGTGAATTTGTAGTAACAGTTGAAGTAGGTGACTGGACGCAGCTAAATGGAAGAAATTGAGTTCAGAAGAGTTTGTGTTCCTACTAATTGTTGCAAATCCTGTGTGATTGGTTTTGAATGAGCTAAAGAAAGAAGGTGACTGGAGAGGTCCTAAATGGAACGAGTTGAATTTAGATGAACTTGGTTTTTAACTTAATCATGGGTTAAATAAAAAGGGGTATGTTCACATTCCTCGTCTCTCACAACCCTCTTTTGTCTAAATTGAATCAACTTATAATAGTGAAGATGTCAACTGAATTACTTCTTGAAATATGTATGTGGATTCAAACATGCAGCATTTGATGTGCAGTAAGTATACTCTAACGATTTGGAGAAATATGCTTTTCTTTTCTTTCTAGGTGAAAAACTACTTTTAGCTTGCTAGCGATTGTGTACGTTTGAGTTCTGCACTTGCAGATAATGAGAAATGCAGTTTTCATGCTGAAAATCTCTTTTCAACCTGCTACTGATTTTGTACTTTAAGTTCTACTTACAGGTTTATATAAACTCCAAACACAAGAGAGAGTAGCTGCATTATTAGCTGTTCAAAAGCGTTTTAATTGCTAGAGTCGAGCGTTAATCTGGACCCTGGGTGCAAATATGTATTGCGGTGAGAATATGGAGTCCAATGTTTATTTTCACATACAAGATGAGGTAGAAAGGCTACTTAAAGAGGTTGGACTGATGATGAAGAATGCTGACAACTCTGAATTGTATGCGGGAATGCGCTTGGATCTCGAATGGAATGAAACTTTCCAACAACATCTATCTCGCCTTCTAGGCTCCCATTCGCATGTTCAGGTGGTAATCTATGCTTTGGGAAGCATGGAATACAGTTTCAATTCTCAGTTCCAGCTTGTTGTAGTTCTCCTACTAAAATGAGATTTTCCCATTTGGATTGGCAATATAGAAGTATATGATCCTGCAATGTCTCCAGCCGATATGCTAGTTTTCAGGAAACTGGGCTTTGAGGTTTTGTGAAAGTATATTTATGTCCTAGAGACAATCTGTATTAGGACAAATGTACTTTATACACATTCATATTATTATTAATTGAGATTAATATTATGGCATTTGCAATTATTGAATTATTATTTGATTATTTGTAATTATTCATTAATGTGCATCCCTTGAGCTTACGTTGTCATTAATAGAGTGAGATATTCATGATAGAGCTTAACTATTAAAATAGCATCGACTAATGATCATCGAGAATGGGATATCGATGATATGTGATAAGTCGACATGTGGTCTGCATCACATCCTTAGAGGATGTAGTACATCTCACCTGCTATGAGTAATGACTACTCATGATGGACACATAGATACTTTGGAAGTATTGGTATACCCTGCTGATATACTGTTTGTTATACTTGTCTAAAGTATGATCAGCGTGTGGGAGATAGAAGTCCTTAGACTTGAGGTCAATACGCGCCTTGTCTACAAAGTAATATACTTTGATCCCGTCCTAAGCTCAAATGCCTTATAGATTGAGATATGACTTGTATTGGGTACATTATGATGTGGATTGAAGGTGGTAGTTGAGCCAAGATTAGGATTCATTCCTCGAATGTATATTCGAGAGAACACTTGGATTCTCAGTGATATTAAGTTGACTAAGTCGTTGGCCAATGCAATAGACATATTTAGAATATGGTCTAGTCGTCAACTAATATAGATGAGATACAATGATTAAGCATTTGAATAGACACTTGATAAATCCTAAGCTTGATCGGGTGTGTCGTGAATGAAAGAATTTTATCTTACCACATAAAGGTTAAGTTTACTGGATTCACGTAAACGTACTTCACATATTGAGTTCGTCTTCCGGCGCCATCTAGGAGTTTCGTGTAGACCTTAATTTGATTAATGTCGATATGAGAAGGCATGTAGGGTCACACTATGTCGATTATCCATTTTGATCTAAAGATGTATTGAGAGAGTAATTAAATATTCAATTTGGAATCGAGATATTTTAATGAATAATGATTATTTTAATTAAGTCAAAATTGGATTTTGATTTAATTAAGAATGCACCAAAAAATAAATCGAGACAGTGCAGGAGCATGTCGAGCGCCGCGGCGCCTCTGCCTAGATTTTTGGGCCAGGCCCAAGGTCAAACCCTAATCTGGTTTTGACCTATTTTTCAACTATAAATAGAGGCATTCACCTCATTATTCAATACACCAATTCTGAAAATCATTCTAAGCCTTAAAGACATAGAATCAAATACTCTCTCGAACCTCTGCCGGATTTCCTAGCTTTTCGAAGGAGAAATACATTGAAGCTTGGAGCTTGCAGTTAGAAGGTCAATCATTCCAGATAATTATAACTTGTAAGTATATGTTTTATGTTACAAGTTTCATTGTTGTATAACCATACCATAAATTATTGTTGGGGTAAGTAAGAAACAAAACTTTTAAACTTACGGTGTGCCTTACTTATGTGTTTTGAACCCAACAAAACCCTACAGTGGTATCAAGAGGTCAGGTTGGTTCAATGGTTATATAACAATTGAATAGAATAATAATATGGGTTCAACATAAAATTGGATTAAAACGAGGTTTCTTGAAATCCTAAATGTCTTGTACGAATGTTGACCTTTTGATTTCACCCTAAATTATCTCCTACGCTAACTCGAGGAAGTCATTCCACTCTAACACGAACTAAGCCAAAGTGTGTTGTCCAGCTCATTGCACGGTGCACGGCTAAGAACGAGTAAGAACGGATGATGGTCGATATGAACGTTATTGGTAATGGTGGGTGATGATAAATGACCTGTGATTTGATCCCTAAATTGGATTTAGGGGTCGAACGATTCTGAGAATCAACACAGAAACGTTTGTCAGGACATGAGCGCCGCGACCCTATGGTAGGGTGTCGCGGCGCTTTCTAGGGTTTCAAGGTGGAGCCGCGGCGCTAATGCTTCATTTAAAAAATATGACTCACTGGACAACAGGCGTCGCGACTCCATCGTGTAGCGTCGCGGCTCCATGGTGGAGCGTCGCGAAGCTAATGCATTTTCTGAAGCTGAAAGGTTATTGCCTCAGTGGCGCCACGACGCTAATGATTAGCGCCGCGACCCCACCTGTCCAGAAACAAAAAAAAATCTGAGTTCAGAATGTTTAACCCAACATTATTATTATACAATATATTATTTGATAAGTATACTATTTATGTGCTAAATGTTAAAATGTTTGTCATTTACATTTCTAGAATAGTGTCCGCTATAACTGTCTGGGCTGGCGGCACCCAATGTTTGATTAAACCATCTTATATCATGCATATTGGGTTGACGGTTCCCAAACTATATGTGTCTTTAGTTTGCATGATGTTAAGATGTCATATTGGATATGGCGTAAAATAGTTGATCTTGGTTAGAACCTTGAATTAAAAATGTTCCCCAAATTTTAAATACAAGTCTATATTAAAATGTGTCGTCCATTATAATTGTTAGAATGCAAAATCCTTTTCAGCGATACGAGTATTTATGCCAAAGTATTTGCTCTAAGTCTACGATGACCAAACTCTTTCATAGATGTGTTTTAATGTAAAGGTAAATGATAAACTTTTATGGGTATTTACACCAAAGTATTTGCTCACAAAGGCCAAATTTGCTTAGATACATAAACGCAGTCGTGTAATGGGGTTGACTTGCTTAGACAAATCTTGGCGCCAAAGTGTCAGACTAATCTAAGGACGCAAGATTAAATGTAACAATTTGATCAACCAAGAGTTTCGAATAAGTTTTGCAATTGGTTTAGAACCTACTAAGATATGTTGTTGAAGTTATCAGCCAAAGAAAACGCGGAGATAGCATATTCTTAGATCTTGGCCCATTATGACCTCAATTAATATAGGTCTGTATTCTACCATGGGGTCGTAGAAGCATGTTAAAATAGTGGGAGCTAATTAAACAAAAGGCCTTGTTGATTAGCCTAAATGAATGTGTATAATAGGAAAAAGATTTTGAGGTTGATTTTCGGTCTATCTAATTCTTCAGATTATAAAAGATGTCGAGCTTGTCGTTGAAAATGTTGATTGAGATGAATAAACTTACTGGACCGAACTACCTTGACTGGCTGAGGAATTTGCGAATAGTATTGATATAAGAGAAAATAGAATACGTGTTGGACACGGTGTTTCCAACAGTCCCTGCGACAGATTCTGAAGAATATACCTCTTTTGATAAAGATGCTTACCAGAAACATCTAGATGATGCCACTTCGGCGCAATGCGTAATGTTGTCTTCCATGTCTATGGAACTTCAGAGACAACATGAGAACATAGGGCCCAATGAGATGCTCGAACATTTGAAGAGTCTCTATGACTCTCAATCCCAGACAATGGAATATGAGTTGCTAATAGAACTCTTCAAGTGTAAGCTCAATGAAGGGGGCCCGGTCTCACAGCACGTGTTGAAGATGATAGGGCTGATAGAGGGGCTTGCTTCGATTGGAACGAAGCTTGAAAAGAATGTCGCTACCACCCTCATCCTGAACTCTCTCCCTCGTTCCTTTGAGAACTTCATAGTGAATTTCAATATGAATGGAACTAAGGCGACTTTGCCGGAGCTGCACAACATGCTCAAGACCTTTGAGTCCTCCACTTCCAAAGGCAAAGATGTGCTCATGGTGAGCTCTTCTACCCGACCTAAGCCGAAAGGCAAGGAATGACAGAAGAAGAAGGGCAAAGCAATCGTTGCGCCCTCAGCTATGAAGCCCAAGGGAGGTGTGAAGGAGAAGGTGAATGCGGCTAAGGATGAATGCCTGAACTGCCATAGGAAGGGGCATTGGAAAAAAGACTACACGGCACCAGGAGGAGGAAAAGCACCAGGTGCTCCTGCCTTTAGTGGACAAGGTATGTACATCATTGAAATAAATATATCTATAAATAACTCTCATTCTTGGGTATTGGATATAGCTTGTGGCTCACACATTTGTACAAATGTGCAAGGGCTAGCTGATAGTAGGAAGGTTGGACCGAGAGAGGTAGACCTACGCGTTGGAAATGGAGCACGAGTGGATGCTGAGCGCATAGGGACTTATAGATTAAATTTACCTTCCAGCTATTGTTTAGTGTTGAATGATTGTTTTTATGTTCCCTCGTTAACGAGGAATATTATTTCTATCCCAATGTTGGACATGAAGGGCTTTTCCTCGTATATTTATAATGGCAGTCACGTACTGCCTTTTAATAATGTTATATATGGAACTGCTCCTCTTGTGGATGGATTATATACACTAAAATGTAGTCGAGAGATATTCAATGTATAAAATAAATGAACCAGGACAAGTAATAGAAACTCTACCTACCTATGGCACTGCAGACTTGGTCATATCAACGAATCAAGGATAGAAAGATTGAGGAAGTTAGACTACCTCGAACTATTTGACTTGGAGTCTTATGGTAACTGTGAATCTTGGTTGAGAGGAAAGATAACCAATAAACCACTTTCTAGGAAAGGTGTGCGAGCCAAAGAGGTGCTTGAGTTGGTCCATACTGATGTATGTGGGCCATTCTCGACTCAAGCTAAAAGAGGCTTCCCATACTTCATCACTTTTACTGACGACTTCACAAGGTATGGGTATGTGTATCTTATGAGACACGAATTTGAGGCTTTTGAGAAGTTCAAGGAGTACAAGTCAGAATTAGAGAAGCAACTTGCAACAAGTATCAAGACCCTTCGATAAGATCGAGGAGGTGAGTACTTGAGCAAGGATTTTCTAGATTACTTAAAGCTGCAAGGAGTCCAATCTGAATGGACACCTCCAGGAACGCCACATATGAATGGTGTTGCCGAAAGGAGAAACTGAACCTTATTGGATATGGTTCGATCCATGATGAGCTCCTCAGCTCTACCTATATACCTTTGGGGACATGCTATACAAACCTCTATATACATTCTGAACAGGGTTCCCTCCAAGTTAGTAGAAAAGACACCTTATCAGATATGGTGTGGCAAGAAGCCAACTCTTAAACATATGAGACCCTGGGGGGTGCCCTGCATATGTTAAGAAGATGCTCACTGATAAGTTGGAATCTAAAAGTGAGAAATGTTACTTCGTGGGGTATCCAAAGGAAACTAAGGGATACTACTTCTATCTTTCTGGAGAACATAAGGTCATTGTTTCTAGGAACACAACTTTCCTTGAAGAAGAATATGTCTACAAGGAACATAGTTGCACAAAGATAGAACTTGAAGAAATTCTAGAACCACAAGATAACACAGAAAATGAACCCTTGTCGAATGACCTAAACAAGGATTCAGTGGGAGTATCTGGTGAAGATTGGGTACTTAGAGTACCCCTTCAGCCAGTGGGAGTGGTGTGAGAGATATTGCAGAAATGCAAGGCTCTCATACACAGCCAATGGAAGATGATACAATGGTTGTACCTCATTCCATTCAGGAAATACATGAAAATGATATTCCTGAAAGCTCTCAAGGTGATGGATTGTCCAACACACAAAGACCTTCTAACAATCAGAATGCAACAAACACTGAAACGTAGAATACTCAACCTCGTAGGACCACTAGGACTCATCGTCTGCCTGAAAGATTTAATCTCCTTGTTGACACATACAATGAGATAGATATTCCTGATGACGATGAACGTACAACCTACAACGAAGCTATGTTAGACATTGATTCGCAGAGATAGCAAGAAGCCATGAAATTTGAGATGGACTCGATGTACAACAATTAAGTTTGAAACTTGGTTGATTTTCCAACAGGGGTTAGACCCATATGATGCAAATGGGTCTTCAAGAAAAAGATTAATGCATATGGAAAAGTACAGACTTATAAAGCAAGACTGGTGGCTAAAGGTTATAATCAACGGCATGAGGTCTATTATGATGAAACCTTTTCACTTGTTGCTAAGATTAAGTCCATTCGGATTTTGCTTGCGGTAACTGCATATTATGACTATGACATTTGGCAGATGGACGTCAAGACTGCTTTCCTCAATGGTAATTAGTTGAGGAGGTGTATATGAAACAACCTGAGGGTTTTTCTATCGAGTCCAAACCAAATGCTGTATGCAAGCTACAAAAGTCCATTTATGGGCTTAAGCAAGCCTCGAGGAGTTGGAACATACAAGGCTATCAAGTCATTTGATTTCATCAGAAGAAAAGATGATCCATGTGTTTATAGTAAATGCAAGAATGGGAGTATTGCCTTCATTATAATATATGTAGATGACATATTATTAATGGAAGACAATAAAACTCTCCTGCAGTCACTCAAAGAGTAGTTGTCCATTACCTTCATGATGAAGGATTTAGGTGAAGCCTGCTACATTCTGGGGATTAGGATCTATAGAGATAGACCTAACAGATTGTTGGGGCTATCACAGTCAGTCTACATAGACAAAGTGCTTAGACATTTTTCTATGGAAAATTCCTAGAAAGGTTGTCTACCTATGGGATAAGGCATCAAGTTATCTAAGAAGGATAGTCCTTCTAATTCTATAGAACTTGAACGCATGAAAATGATCCCATATGCCTCGGCTATAGGATCGATCATGTATGACATGACCTGTACTAGGCCAGATGTGGCCTCTGCACTTAGTATGACTTGCAAGTTCTAGCAGAATCCTAGGGAAGAACACTGGAAGGCATTCAAGAGTATTCTTAAGTATCTTAGATGAACTAAATATTACTTCTTAGTCTATGGTGGAGAAGAAAAGCTAGCTGCTACTGGGTACACTGATGCTCGCTTCCAGACGGATGTTGATGACTACAAATCTCAATCAGGATACAAATTCATTTTCAATGGTGGAGCAGTAAGATGGAAAATTTCCAAGCAAGCTACAACTCCTGATTCGACAACAGAAGCTGAGTACATTGCTGGATCGGAAGCTGGTAAAGAAGGTGTCACAATTTTTGAGTTCCTGAAGGAACTAGGGGTTGTTCCAAATGCCACTTGTCCAATAACGATTTATTGTGACAACACTGGTTGCGATTGCGCAAGCTAAGGAACCAAGATCAACCAACAGAAACAAACATGTACCAAGGAAGTACCACATACTCAGGGAGATAGTGGAGACTGGAGAGATTAGATTAGACTATGTTCCCACAGACGATAATCTAGTTGACCCATTCACTAAACCATTCAGCTTAGTCAAGCATAATGGTCATTTTGAAAATATGGGCATTAGATATGTTGGAGATTGGCTCTAGGCCAAGTGGGAGATTGAAAGTATATTTATGTCCTAGAGACAATCTGTATTAGGACAAATGTACTTTATACACATTCATATTATTATTAATTGAGATTAATATTATGGCATTTGCAATTATTGAATTATTATTTGATTATTTGTAATTATTCATTAATGTGCATCCCTTGAGCTTACGTTGTCATTAATAGAGTGATATATTCATGATAGAGAGTAACTCTTAAAATAGCCTCGACTAATGATCATCGAGAATGGGATATCGATGATATGTGATAAGTCGACATGTGGTCTGCATCACATCCTTAGAGGATGTAGTATGTCTCACATGCTATGAGTAATGACTACTCATGATGGACACATAGATACTTTGGAAGTATTGGTATACCCTGCTGATATACTATTTGTTATACTTGTCTAAAGTATGATCAACGTGTGGGAGATAGAAGTCCTTAGACTTGAGGTCAATACGCGCCTTGTCTACAAAGTAATATACTTTGATCCCGTCCTAAGCTCAAATGCCTTATAGGTTGAGATATGACTTGTATTGGGTACATTATGATGTGGATTGAAGGTGGTAGTTGAGCCAAGATTAGGATTCATTCCTCGAATGTATATTCGAGAGAATACTCGAATTCTCAGTGATATTAAGTTGACTAAGTCATTGGCCAACGCAATAGACATATTTAGAATATGGTGTAGTCGTCAACTAATATAGATGAGATACAATGATTAAGCCATTTGATTAGACACTTGACAAATCCTAAGCTTGATCGGGTGTGTCGTGAATGAAAGAATTTTATCTTATCACATAAAGGTTAAGTTTACTGGATTCACGTAAACGTACTTCACATATTGAGTTCGTCTTCCGGCGCCGTCTAGGAGTTTCGTGTAGACCTTAATTTGATTAATGTCGTTATGAGAAGGCATGTAGGGTCACACTATGTCAATTGTCCATTTCGATCTAAGGATGTATTGAGAGAGTAATTAAATGTTCGATTTGGAATCGAGATATTTAAATGAATAATGATTATTTTAATTAAGTCAAAATTGGATTTTGGATTTAATTAAGAATGCATCGAAAAATAAATCGAGACAGTGCAGGAGCACGTCGAGCGCTGCAGCGCCCATACCCTAGGGCCGCCTCGCAGTGCAGACACATGTCGAGCGCCGCGACACCCATACCCTAGGGCCGCGACGCCTCTTCCTCAATTTTTAGGCCAGGCCCGTCAAACCCTAATCCAGTTTTAACCTATTTTTCAACTATAAATAGAGGCATTCACCTCATTATTCAATACATCAATTCTGAAAATCATTCTTAGCCTTAGAGACTTAGAATTAAATACTCTCTCGAACCTCTGCCGGATTTTCTAGCTTTCCGAAGGAGAAATACATTGAAGTTTGGAGCTTGCAGTTGGAAGTGCAATCGCCTATGCACCTCACAGTTGATAAAGATCCAGATAATTATAACTTGTAAGTATATGTTTTATGTTACAAGTTTCATTGTTGTATAGCCATACCAGAAATTATTGTTGGGGTAAGTAAGAAACAAAACTTTTAAACTCTCGTTGTGCCTTACTGATGTGTTTTGAACCCAACAAAACCCTACATTTTGACCATTGATGAAAATGGTAAGAGGCAAGTTTGGAGACCAACAATGTTCTACATGCCCGTTCCTAATTATTATCTTGTTGGCAACCTGCTGGGAGCAAACTGGTCTTCGTCTTGTATTAACCAGATCTTCTATTGACAAACTCATTTCGCCATTTGTTGACCAATATTTCACCATGTAATCGGAATGGAGAAACAGTGCAACAGCTGAGCGAATTCTCCCCTTCATAATAGAGATTGACATAAAAACTAGGCATGAGGAGATCTATACTAACGTGTTCTCAAGATTTGCTTGGCATTTCTTTGATGTAGGTCCCAACATGAACATGGAAACATCACTTCCTGGTACTGGATTTCCTTCTAATCTTGATTCAAGTTGGAGAATTTACCTGTTGGTCTCACGACACTTGCATTGAACATATGTTTTTTTTGTTGATTTAGTGACTAAGATTACAGAACATGAAAGAGACAAAAGAGATCGACCTTGGTTGGATTGGCAAAGGTACTTAGATGTGAGACTAGATACCAAATTTTCCATTTATTATTGAATACAGTTCTCTTCTGCAGAGCTAGCTCATTCTATTAATTGTTGATTCCTGGAAACAAAGGTGTTTCAACTTAGCATATCGTTCGAAGTCATTACCCCTTTACTTTCTCTCTGTGTATGATTGTTTCCTTTCTTTCCCCTCGTAATAAGATGTGTTTTACACATGCGAATGATTTAAGTGCTAGTTGGAGAATCTAGATTTTCTTGGTCGGATTATGAAAAGTGAAAGAATATAATCTCTTGATTATTTTCATTAATGAAAAGAGTTTATATATATAATTTTACAATTTTTCATAATAGGAAAATCCTATTCTATTCTACTCCCAAAACCCTATTCTAGTTGTATAAGAATCCTATAATTAAGGTAAGTGTACAATACTAATTTAATACACTAAATAAACCTTCCAAAAACTGTGATATACACGGGTTTGTATACCGTGTATACCACGGTTTCACATATGGTAAGTTGCCTTGTGAAACTGTGATATACATGGTATACAAACCCATGTATATCACGGGTATAACTAACACACCCCCGTAGTCATAGCGGGCGGTAGTCGTACGCTGAGACTGTCACTAAAATCTTCAAAGAGTACTGACGGAAGACCTTTGGTAAAAATGTCTGCAATTTGGTACCTGGAAGGGACATGTCAGACGCGTACTTGTCCACGAGCTACCTTTTCGCGAACAAAGTAAATATCCATCTCGATGTGTTTAGTGCGCTGGTGTTGAACCGGATTACCAGAAGGGTAGATGGCACTAACATTATCACAATAAACCAAAGGAGCTTTCTGAATGGGACACTTAAGCTCTAAAATAATATTACATAACCAACAGGATTCAGAGACAAAACGAGTTGAAAAAAAAAGGAATACTTAAGCTGATTCCAAGATGTATGATTGAATCAAAGTGATTTGTACTTCATTCAAGCATTGGATCTCCTGTCTCATCTCAATTAAGAGGGATCATGGAAAGAACAGGTTCAAAGTCACGATCAATTCCTTTTTCAAATCCTGATGTCTATCTCCACAACAAGCTCCTCAATTTGACCTCTCAGACGTAGCTCCCTTCTTTTTTTTGGGGGTGTGAAGCAGTGTCCGGAAACCGGCACCACCTACCCGAGCAAGAGTTGTGCTCACCGGGTAAATCCGGAGAAGGGGAATTGAACTCTATGAGATCGAATCTCCTGTTGTTCCTCAGTAGGCCCGGAATTGGGCAAATGAATGAAGATGGCATGAAGCCGATAGCTGCTTATCCGGATCCGGGCTTTCTTTCTTAAGGCGGGAAGGAAACGCAAAGGCAAGTTTTTGTTAACAAAGGAAAGGCTCGCCGAAGGCTGATCTTTGGGCATTAAATGCCTTCTTAGAATACGAAGAGTAAGAGGTGACAAGAGTCTTCCAGTTCTTATGGAAGCTCTTTCTTACCAGTCATGCCGACAATTTTTCTGGATAGGTCGAACTATTGGAAGAAAATAGAAAAGGAAGACCGAGTGGGATCAAAGAAACTAGCGGGCTGATCACTAAATAGATACAAATAGGTGCAAATTCTGACATCACCATAGAAAACTTGGTTCTTTCGTGTTGAATGGGTGCCACTATTCCAGCCCGGATCCAGCCAGGTTCTATTGATCATGTCCCCTTCCCAACAGTTGTACCTTGTCTTGGGGCGTCTTTGGCTTTACGATAGAAAGCTCGCCGGAGAAAGCAAAGACCACATTGGCTACCCCTCGATACTCGATCTCTGCACTAGAGCGAGATAATGTAGACTGATGCTTCATAGACCACGAGACCAAGTTATTATCAAGAAACATATAATAGCCGTACGTACAACATCCGGTGTCTGGACAACCACCCTAATCAGCATCAGTATACGAGACAAGTGTAGATGTGGATGAAGGATATAAATGTAAGCTATAGTTGTGTCCATTGGATGTATCGAATAATGCATTTGAGTGCATTCATGTGCTCAACCCTGGGATCATGCATAAACAAGCACACATGCTATACGACATATGTAATATCAGGCCTCGTGAAAGTAATATACTGAAGAGCCCCTGCAAGACTGCGATAGTGAGTTGGATCCTCGTACGGGGAGCCAGCCGCAGCACCCGGCACCCAGCTTGGGTTTAATATCAAGTGGAGTGGAAGTAGACTTGCATGAGGACATACCAGCTCGCTGAATGATCTCAGCTGCATACTTTCGTTGTGATAAGAATAACCCACCTGCATAACGAGTGACAATAATCCCCAAAAAGTAACTCAAGGGCCCCAAGTCTTTCATAGCAAACTCAGAACTGAGCATGGTCATGATAGACTTGCGCAAAGCATCAGTAGAGGCAGTCAAGATAATATCATCCACATATAATAGAATATAAGTCAGGGAAGAACCACGATGATATATGAATAATGAATTATCAGACCTACTGTGCAAAAACCCAATACACGAAACATAGTCTGCAAATCTCTTATACCAAGCCCGTGGACCTGCTTAAGTCCATACAAGGACTTCTTCAATAAACAAACATGATGAGGATATTTGGGGTCTCGAAAATCCAAGGGTTGATGCGTGTAAACGGTCTCCTTAAGATCACCATGTAAGAAAGCATTCTTCATATCTAACTGATAAATGAGCCATGCTTTGGAAAGAGCCAAACTAAGAATAGTGTGAATGGTAGCCGGTTTGATCACCGGACTAAACGTCTCACCACAATCCACGCCAACCTGCTGAGTCTTTCCATCACCTACAAGACGAGCCTTATGCCTCGCAAAAGAACCGACATAATTATCCTTATAAGTAAAAATCCACAAAGATCGAATAATATTAACACCAGAAGGATGGGGGTACCAACTCCCACGTCTTATTTGCAATAAGAGCATCATATTCGTCGGTCATAGCCAATTTCCAATTTAGGTCATTTAAAGTGGACGCTGAGTTATGGGGTAGGGGGATTTAAGAACATTATAATTTAAATTAAAATATCTTTTTGGTTTAAAAATACCCCGGTGACTCCGAGTGACCGATCTGTGACATGTGAGAGAATTGGGTGGATTTTGAGACAAAGGCGGAAGGGTGACAGACGGGCCAGCAGGTAGTAGGCATGCTGGCCCAACACTGGAAACTGAAATAGGCAGAACTGGGCCTGGGCCGATAGCACAAGTAGGGGCAGAACTAGGCTCAATATGTGGCCCAGTCACTGGGCCCGAGATGGAAAAGCTAGGCTAAGGACCCGAAATAGTGCCTAGAGGTCCAACGGGCGGTGGGCCCGCTGGAGGATTTTGGGTGCGGGATGTGTCCAAAAAATGGAGGATAATATACGGAGAGACGACGTCGTCCAAAAAATTATACGAATTAGGCACAGGACTACTCACGTTAGCAAATGGAAATTGGGTTTCATCAAAAGTAACATGGCAACTAATGATGATTTTATTAGATGATAAATCAAAACATTTGTAACCACGATGATTAGACGGATAACCTAAAAATACACAAGGGGTAAAATGAGCCTGAAGTTTGTTAATAGTAGTGGACGGAAATAGTGGATAACACAAGCACCCAAAGACCCTAAGATGTGAATAGGAAGGAGTCTTATTAAATAAGATTTGAAGAGGGGTTGAATATATCAAACCTTTGGTAGGAAGTATGTTAAGAAGATATGTAGCCATTTGTAGAGCATGATGCCAAAAGCAAGGGGGCACGGAAGCATGGACCAATAAAGTTCGGACAATGTTTATAATGGTACGAATTTTGTGTTCGGCTTTCCCATTTTGTGAGGACGTATGGTGATAAGAGAAATGAAAATTTATTCTATTAGTATAAAGAAGCCAATGAAGCTGCTAGAGACTTGGCTCTAAGAGATGAACGTCACAATCATGCATAGATAACTTTGATTTCGGCTCACGGGGTAGGGGTGAAGCTTTCTAGGTTCGACTAAGTTTCACACACAATTTGCATTTTATGGCAAGTGATGTTGCAGCAGACTGATGCAGACATGGATCACAGAACAGACACTTCTGTGTCTTTCCGACTTCTCATTACCAGGTTTTTGTTTTGTCAAGTGATGATGAATGCAACATTTGCAAAAGCAAAACAGAGAAAAACAAATGCATTCTGAAGGCAAAGGCAAGCCTTATATGTTATCTAAACTGAAGCAATTTTCTTGATCCATGTTAATCTTCATTGAAAATATTTAGTCGTCTGTCTATTTAGTTTGATAATACTATATTATTTGGACCAAAGTTTTCACCCCAAGAATGAAAATATGTATAGTAGTTTTCATGAGGCAAGACTGACATGAGATACTGTTGAAAAATCAAATAAACAGATGTGCAAATTAAGGCCAATATAGTTCCTGCAGCAACAGGGAGATCATAGGTGCAGCTGCTGTAAATAAAGTTGGGAGATTCAGGAGAGAAACAAAAAAAAAAAAAAAAAGGCAGCCCGGTTCACTAAGCTCCCACTATGAGCGGTGACCGGAGAGGTGTGGACCACAAGGGTCTATTATACACAGCCTTACCTTGCATTTCTGCAAGCGGTGTTTCCGTAGCTTGAAACCATGACCTCCTGGTCACATGGGAGCAACTTTACCAGTTACTACAAGGCTCCCTTCAAAACTTTTCAAAAATGGATGGTAAGTCAGTTGCAATTTCTTGAACGTATGATCTCTTTACATTAATGTCAAAATTGTTGTACCGAAGAAGCTCATAGTTGAAAGAATCTAAGATGGGTTCAAATGGGAGATCTGTTTAACATTTTCGACGCTTGAAATGTATTACTTGAAGATCTAGTTTAGTATCAATTTCCCTTAAAAAATTTCTGCTGATTACTCTTTTTTCTTTCTCCACCATCCTTTTTCCTACTGCCTGTTACTAGACTTGTTTGACAATGCCTTCTAAAGAGAAGATTCTATTGAAATCTAACCAGCAATCATAAGTTAAACTACATTGGCAGTGTAAAGATCTTTACACTCTGTATATAACTTTAGTCCTTATTATTGAATACGACTCTTATTTTTTTTTGTTGTTGTGTGTTTCTCACCCGGTGTGTGGTATTTCCAATGGAGCCCGACTAAATTCGAGTTCACGTCGGAAAATCTCATGAATACAGCTCTCTTACGCAGAGCTAATAATGTTGATTCTCGAAACAAGGTGCTGCATCTTTACTTTGTCACTCAAGTGAGTTCATGCCCAACTTAAATATTGGTGTTCTCTTGTAATGCCAGTTAGTAAGGTAAATACTCTAATATTTCTGTTGCTTGGCACAGAAAAATTATTTATTTTCTTCCCTCAAATGTTACTACCATATATCTTCCATAGTTCCCATTATTGGTCAAAACCTAATTAGGTATTTTCACTCTTTATGAGTCTATCTTATGTCAATTTAAAGTAAGGCTGGCCAGTGGGCCGGGACGACCCGACCACGGCCCGACCCCGTCCCGACCCCGCCCCGACCCCGCTCTAAAAAAAAATAAAAATTTAACGGGGGCGGGACTCGAACTCGGGACGGGACGATGTCTCGTCCCGCTAGACCCGAGCCCGCCCTGTGCCCGCCGGACCCGAGCCCGCCCCGAGCCCGTCCCGACCCCGACCCCCGACCCCCGACCCCGACCCCGACCCCGACCCTTAAACCCCCTTTGCAAAAATGGCCGTTGCACCAACGGCCATTTTAGATTATGGCTCGTTGGCCAACGGCCATTTTAGGCCCCCCCCCCTCCCCCAACCCCCCTACCCGTTAATATTTATTTTTAACCCATAAGTTATTATATTTACACTTTAACCCAATTTTTCAACTATAAATAACTCTTTTCTCTTCATCTTTCTCACAAATCTTCCTACAATCTCTCTAATTTCTCAATATATCTCTCTACATTGTTTGCTAAATATTCAATTTTATTAATTCATTTGGGAATTGGGAGTGAAGTTGGCAACTAGCTTGAGGATCTTCCATCGAGCAAAGTTTCAATTTTCAACCTTCGATTACACGTCGACGTTACGTCGGCGTTTGGTACATTCGTTCCTTCATTAAATTATTATTGTCTCGTTTATTTAATTTAGCGCACTTAATTTTATTGTCTTTAATTATTTATTATCATAATTAAAATGGAAGGATTAAAAGGTATGTTTAAGGGTAAGGGTAAGGGTGCTTCTTCTAGTAGAGGCAACCAGGGCAAGGGTACTTCTTCTAGTCATCTTATTCCTACACAGATGATTTTGTTGATACTCAACATTTTCCTACAATACCATTAGATTTAGACGAGGAGTTATTTTCTGGAACTCAAGAAGACTTTAATTTAGACGATGATCTAGACGATACACCCACTAATATTGATGACAACACGCCCACTAGTGCACCTTCAACCGAAATACCTCCTATTCCCCCTAGTATGAGACGAGGTCCAAAAAAACGACCATTAAAATCGATGCATTGACATTTTTTGATAGGGACGTAGAGAATCAAGTAGCCATATGTAAAATTTGTAAAAATGTTTTAAAATTTAAAACTGGAAAAGGTCACGGTGGGACGGGGGGTTTAATTAGACACGTAGTAAGTGCTCATCCAGCCTAGGTATGCCCAATACCAGGCTTCAAAACCGGGTGCGCAAACGGCCGCTCCATCGGGACAAGGTTCACATACCGATATCGTCCCGACCAAGTACAGGTCAAATTAACCCTATGACGGGGGGAATTGTAGGCTCTAAATACAACAAACATAGAGATAGGGAAGCAATATCAAAATTAGTTGTCAGTGGAGGGTTTGCCTTTTTCATTTCCTTCATCTCCTAAGCTTTTTATTCATTACATTAGAGATATATATAATCCTCGCTTTTAACGGTTTTCCTAGGTCAACTCGTTAAGAGAGATGTATTTAAATTTGCGCATGAATATCAACAATATTTACGTTTTTCATTATATCATTTTAATGGCAAAGTATCTATCACGTCCGATATAGGTCGTAGTACTAACGGCCATGATTATTTAACTCGTAACTTGTCATTGGATAGATTATAAATGGTCTATGCAAAAACGTATTTTAGCGTATAGATATATAGATGATAGGCACACCGGTACTTTTATTGCAGAAAATATTTATCAAGTGTGCGATTATTACGGATTACCGATAAAATTATGACTATTACATTAGATAACGCTTCTAATAACAATTACGCAATTACAATGTTAAAAAATAGTTTAGCTCCATCTTTTCCGGACCATTTTCATATAAAATGCGCGTGCCATATATATAACTTAATTGTAAAGGATGGTCTATCACTTTTTGAAGACATTCTTAGTAAAATACAATTTGCTATAAACTTTATTTTTAAAAGTAATAAAGTACAACGTAGAAAAGAATATAAAAAAACTTGTCATGATTGTGGACTACCTTATAGAAGAATTCCACAAGAAGTACCGACTAGGTGGAATTCTTTATACGAGCAACTACTTGTTGCTTATGACTATAAATTACCTATAACTTTATTTTTTAACTCTCATAATAAAAACCCAAATGATATGATTTTAGATAGTGATTGGGTAAAAATTTCCGAACTTATTGTATTTTTAGAGAAATTTTTTCAAGCAACAAAAGAATTTTCCGGTATATATTATCCTACTATTTCAACTATGTTATTTTATATAACTCTAATATTTTTATTACTTAGTGAATATATGGAAAAACCAAATTATAAGGCAAATTATTAAAAATGTTTGTCAAAATAAAAAAATATTTTATTCCTATTTCTTCTATTTATATTATTGGTTCTCAGTATTAAATCCTACTATTAAAATAGACGGTACTAAATCACTAATTGAAACTATTTACGATTGTATAGAAGTACTACCACCTCCAAGTCCCAAAAATCTAAATCACCCACCACCTATTGAACAAACTAAAGAAGAAGTGTTGAATAGCGTAGAACACCAATGCAAAAATATATATAGATTTTATCAACAAGAAAATGCTAGTAACGTACGGCTACCATACCATCTTCTTCATCTTCAACACAACCTCACAAAAGACATGTCAAGCTTCGCGCTAGTATTGAAAGCCTCGTAAATAGAATGTGCGGCCGTACCTCTACTAACCAAATTAGCGAGTTGGATATTTTTGTTTTGCGGGGTTCTGCACCGTATCAAGAAGTTATCAATGAAGATGGACAAGAAGACTTGTCAAATACTCGGAGGGGAATGAGAAGACCTTTCCGACACTTTCATTGATGGCTCGAGATGTTTTGAACATTCAAGCGTCATCAACTCGCGTCGGAAAGCGCTTTTTCTCGCAGCAGATATCAAATAGGAGACCACGACACTCATTGGCCGGAGACAACTTGGAAATTGCAAAGATTATTCGAGATTGGATACGAGCGGAGCGGAGAAGGTGCGGTCAACCGGAGATCAACGAAGAAGATGATGAAAACTACAACGAAATCTTAACCGAAGGTAGTGGAAGTGACGTGGATCAATTTGACCAACAAATACCTATTCCAACCGAAGAACCACATGAAATCATCAAGCAATTAGAACAGATTTTTTTGAAAATGTAATTTTTTTAATTGCAATTTTATTATGTAATTTGCAACTTTTGGACAACACCATAAAGTTGCAATTTAGATTTTAGACAATTGTATTTGTATTACAAAAAAATCATATGTCTATTAAATAATATAAGAGGCACAAAAACAAATGTACCTTGGGATGTTTTTATTACACTATCTTGTTTTGTTTATTGAGTTTTTTTTATACATATGTTATTTAAAAAAAAAAAAAAAAAAAGGAAAACCCGACCCCGCCCCGCCCCGACCCGAGCCCGCCCCGCCCCGACATCGACGGGATCGGGATCGGACGGACCGGAGCAGTCCCGCCTGCACCCGACCCCGCTAGGCCCGCTAGGCCCGCTAGTCCCGATCCCGACCCCCCGGCTCGTCCCGCCCGACCCCGACCCCGCCGCTGACCCGGCCCACCGACCCGAGCCCGGCCCATTGGCCACCCCTAATTTAAAGAAACAGCAAAAATAGCAAAAAGAAAACGATAGGCTAGACTTGTCTTTGACTAAGGAAATGTAAATCTGTGGGTATTTTCCAGCTTTAAAAAATTATCTCTACCTTTTCCATCTTTTATGCAAATATAAATCTCTACAAGTTTTAAGACTTTCAAGAATGAAGTTCAACCATCACTTTTAAATAAAAATGTAAAACTGATATAAGCGAGTATGGGGGAATATGTACTTCATGCCCAAGTAAAAACAATTTTGGTCTACCCTGAAGATTAGAATATAACAAAACCAACAAAACGTTACTTTGCCTAGTCCCAAATTTTATTTATTTATATCACTACTGATAGAATATACACTATATATTCTTTAGATATTATTAGTGATCTTGTATATTTGTAATTATGATAGTAATCTTTTGTATTAGTTAAGTGTATATTTGATTTTCGTAATTATAGCCTAGGATGACTATTGTATATCATGTATATAAATCAATTACATTAATGAAATCAACAAGGGATTATTCTCTTTCATGATATCAGAAGTCTAGGACAATTTTTTTCCTTCTCCAAACCACTTCCGCCACCCTCTCAATTTCCGTCCCTTCACTTTTGTTTTTTCCGCCACCCTACTTCTTCTCGTATTCCTCCATCATGTCTAACACAAAGAATACCTTTCATCCCGCTCTTGTAGTCTCCAACATCAAGAACAACATCCCTATCGTCCTTGAAATGGAGAACGTCCAATACGCGATGTGGGCAGAACTTTTTCGTCAAACTGGAAAAAGGCAAGGAGAAGGTGCCTTCCACCGATGATGAAATAGAGTTGTGGGCAACTCTTGATGCGACGATCCTCCAATGGATTTATTCCACCATCTCTTCAGACCTCTTACATATAATTATCGAACCCGACGCCACGTCAATGGAAGCTTGGAATAGGTTGCGTGATATATTCCAAGATAACAAAAACTCTCGTGTCGTAACCCTTGAGCAAGAGTTCTCTCGCACAAATATGGAGGATTTTCTGAACGTCTCCACTTATTGTCAAAGGCTCAAGGAATTTTCGGATCAACTCAAGAACATCGACGCGCCTATCACAAAGGATCGTCTCCTTCTTCAGATGGTTGTGGTCCTCTCTGAGGCGTATAATGGGGTTGGAAATCTTCTTCGCCAAAGTAATCCTCTCCCACCGTTCTACCAAACATGTTTCATGCTCACCTTAGAAGAAGCAGGGTTGGCTAAAAGGCCGCAACTGGAGCAAATTCCGCCATGATGGTGGCCACGTCCCGAGAAACCGATGACTCTCAATCATTCTCTAAACATTATGGTCAAAACCATAACAACGGGGGTGGAAAAAAGGGTCAACATCATGGTAAAAACCGTTGCGGCGGCCGCGGCGGTGGCAACGGTGGTGGCAACGGTGGTGGCCATGGCGGCCAGGAGGGGGCTGGGCCATAACACCCCTGGCAGCAGACTTGGGCCAGTGGGCAGTGGCCCATGCCTTCCTGTCCTTACCCATCATAAAACTAGGCCAGGCCCAATGGACGGTAGCAGTAGCAGCAAGCCCAAAATGGGCCTCGAAATTATTCAGCCTAGCAACAGGCTTTCACTACTGCCCCACCCAACCGTATCTTCGATCCATACAAATATCGAGGAGGCAATGCATACACTTGGGTTAAATCCTCTGGATGTAAATTGATATATAGACACTGGTGCTACTTCTCATATGACATCCGCGCAAGGTAATCTCTCGTCTTATTTCAATTCAAGCAAAAATCATGGCATAATTGTTGGTAATGGTCATTCAATTCTAATTTGTGGTTATGGTCACACAAATTTGTCTCCCCCGAACCCACCTTTAGCCCTGAAAAATGTCCTTCATGCTCCTCAATTAATTAAAAATTTGGTGTATGTTCAAAAATTTACAACTAATAACTTAGTTTCTATTAAATTTGATCATTTTGGATTTTATGTGAAAGATTTCTAGACGGGGATACATCTAATGATATGTGATATCCGGGGAGAGCTCTATCCCATCACCACCACCATCACCCCTAAATAAGCCACACTGTCAACGTTTACCGTTTTAGCACCTTCCTTATGGCATGCCCGTTTGGGTCATCCGGGAGCGTCTAATTTTCCCCCCCTTAAAAACAATAAATTTCTTGAGTATAATAACGCTCGTAGTACTGATGTTTGTCTTTCTTGTCCACTTGGGAAACATGTTAAATTGTCGTTTGTTGCCTCAAATTCTAGTACTTTGTTGTCATTTGATATTATTCATAGTGATCTTTGAACGTCTCCCTTTTTTAGCTCTTCGGGCCACAGTTATTATATTTTATTATTGGATGATTATTCTCATTTTTTGTGGACATTTCCGTTATCTAAAAAGTCTCTCATGTTTATTCCACATTCCTATCATTTAGAGCATTCATTCGTACTCAATTTGAATGGGAAATTAAGAATATTCAATGTGATAATGGGCCATTTAGAGAATTTTGTAAGGTTAATGGTATATCTTTTCGATTTTCATGTCCACATACATCATCACAAAATGGGAAAGCTGAAAGAAAAATCCGGCACCATTAATAATATTGTTCGTACATTACTAGCCCATGCATCATTACCATCTTCATTTTGGAATCATGCATTACAAATGGAGACTTACCTTCTTAACATACTCCCTAGGAAAGGGTTAGCATACCAATCCCCACTCAAAATTCTTTGTCAAAAAGACCCTTCGTATTCTCATCTTAGGGTGTTTATGTTATCCTCTATTCCCCTCAACTACCATTAACAAACTTCAAGCCCGCTCTACCTCTTGTGTGTTTCTGGGTTACCCATCTAATCATCGTGGTTACAAATGCTTTGATTTATCCTCTAATAAAATCATCATTAGTCGCCATGTCATTTTTTATGAAACCCAATTTCTGTTTGCTAAGTTGCACAATTACGCATCCAAATCTTATGAATTTTTGGATGATGGGCTATCACTATACGTGGTCCACCATTTGGTCCAGTCCACACCTTGAAACCTGGACCAGCAGGCACAGTCTGGCCCACTGCCTTCTGGCCAAACACTCACTCGTCCAAATTTTCTGCCAGCGCTGGCCCAAATGGTGTCGGTCAACAGCTCCTGCTAGCAGGCCCACGGCTTGCTAGACCAAACAATCTCGTCCCTAAGCTTCTGCCAGCAGGCCCACTCCCTGCTGGCCCAAATACTCTCGGTCTACATTTTCGGCCAGCAGGCCCACTACCTACTAGCCCAAATAATTCCAGCCTCCATCCGACCTAATTCCTCCCAACCTTAATTGATACCAACACCACTACACCACCCAAATCTAGCCCACTTCTATTCTGGGACAAGGGCCCATTACTCATAGCCAACGGGGTATTTTTAGACTTAAATAATAATTTAATCTCAACTCTAATGGCATTAAATTACCCCTACCACGTAACCATGTGTCTACCTTTCGTGACCAGAATTAGAAAATGGCAATGCATGATGAATATAATTTTCTTATTAAAAATGAGACGTGGTAGTTAGTACCATGTCCACCTGGTGTTAATATGATTCATTTTATGTGGATTTTTACACATAAGGAAAATCTGATGGTTGTTTTGAGAGGCATAAGGCCCGTCTTGTAGGTGATGGCAAAACTCAACAGGTTGGCGTAGATTGTGGAGAGATATTTAGTCCGGTGGTCAAACCGGGAACTATTCACATTGTTCTTAGTCTAGCTCTCTCAAAAGCATGACCCATTCATCAGTTGGACGTGAAAAATGCATTTTTACATGGCAAACTCAAGGAAACTGTATACATGCATATTTCCTTGGGTTTCAGGGACCCCGATCATCCTAACCATGTGTGCTTGCTGAAGAAGTCCTTGTATGGGCTAAAACAGGGTCCTCGGTCCTGGTACAAAAGATTTGTTGATTATGTGTCTACTCTTGGGTTTTCTCACAAAATGTCTGATCATTCTCTGTTCTTCTACTGTCACGGTACTTCTATGGCCTACATTCTGTTATATGTGAATGATATTATATTGACTACTTCCTCTGATAAACAACGCAAGTCTATTTTATCTCTTCTCAGCTCCGAATTTGCTATGAAAGACTTGGGGCCTTTGAGTTATTTTTTGATATAGTTGTTACTCATCATACAGGTGGTCTATTTCTATCTAAGAGGAAGTATGTAGCCTGATCATTGAACGGGCTGACATGTCATCCAGTAAGTCATATCCTACTCTGGTTGACACTAAACCGAAACTGAGTGCCACTTCTAGCACACCATACGAGGATCCCTCCCACTATTATAGTCTTGCAGGGGCTCTTCAATATCTCACATTTATGAGGCCTGATATTACTTATGCAGTGCAGCATGTGTGTTTATTCATGCATGATCTCAAACGCATTGTGCGCTACATTCAGGGCACTCTTGATTATGGTTTACACTTATATCCATCATCGGTATCTACTCTCATGTCTTATACAAATGTTGATTAGGGTGGATGTCCAGATACCACGCGTTCGACATCTGGTTATTGTATGTTTCTTGGTGATAACTTGGTATCTTGGTCGGCTAAATGTCAGGCTACTTTATCGTGCTCCAACGCGGAGGCCGAATATCGAGGGGTATCCAATGTGGTGTCTGAGTTCTGTTGGTTGCGTAACCTCCTCTTAGAGCTTCATTTTCCTATTCAGAAAGTTACCTTTGTCTACTGCGATAATGTTAGTGTAATATATCTCTCCGGGAATCCTGTCCAACATCAGCGCACTAAACATATCGAGATGGATATTCACTTTGTTCGCGAAAATGTAGCTCATGGACAAGTACGTGTCTTGTATGTCCCCTCACATTATCAAATTGCTGACACTTTACTAAGAGTCTTCCCTTAGTTCAGTTTGACGATTTTAGGGACAACCTCAGCGTATGACAACCGCCCGCTATGACTGCAGGGTGTGATAGAATATACGCAATATATTCTTTTGATATTATTAGTGATCTTGTATATCTGTAATTATGGTAGTAATATTTTGTATTAGTTAAGTGTATATTTGATTTTCATAATTATTGCCTATGATGACTATTGTATATCATGTATATAAATCAATCACATTAATGAAATCAGCAAGTAATTATTCTCTTTCAATTACAATTTCCCAATGCAACTTATTATTTTTCTTAAATAAAAAGGTAAAATCTAGTGATGATCTCCATGTCCACGTGTCACCCTTTTTTAACTAAATAATTCAAGTTTTTAGCTCACTTCTTACTATATTTGATTAATTCCACTTCATAGTTTCTTTTTGGATCAAGGTACTAATAGATGAAACTAGGGGGAGGGGGAGGGGGAGGGGGAGGGGTTTGGGACTTTCGGATTGGATATTTCGTTTGAATATTCAGTTTTAGAATTGAAGAAATTACGATCCAACTCCAAGCCAAATAAGTTCAGATTTGATTGGATATTTTAAGTTCGGTTTTGGATTAATCGGTTTGAATATTTAAAATTTTCGGTTGACTTTTGAGCTTTTAAGACAAGCCATAACAATTAATAACCTCAACCTCCTAATAATATGCTCCTTAAAAAGTAAAATTTTCTACAGTTAAAACGATTGAGGTCACCCTATCGCCCATGTTGTGTAATTTCATGTTAGACTTAATATTATAATAGATAAGGCCATAAGGGACTGTAGGGATTTGTTAGGTTCGTAAGCACAGCGGAAGTTTAAAATTTTCTTACCCAATAATGATCCTGGCATAGCTTATACGATAATCATATTTATGTTCAAAACATAACAAAAGAAAACATACAGGTTTTCGAGCGCGGAATTCAATACTAAGGTATTCACGCGATTTGAATCCTCGACTGCAAGTTCCAACTCCGGTGTATTTCCTTTGCAAGAAAGCTAGGAAATCTTATTTTAGGAACTAAGAAGTTATTTTCTGTAACCATATAATTATGAAGTATGTGTTGTTTATATAGGAGTTCAGCACAAAACCTAAGCAGATTTAAAACAGAAAAATCTGGCCATGTTAATATTCAGTGGAGCTGCACCGCATAGGTCCAAGGTGGACGGCCATGCCCCAATTTTGGGCCAGTAATTTCTGGCCCAATTGTTTCCCTGTATTTGTTCGAGTACCCATATAATATATCCAACACATTTAATTAAATTTGAAATCCAATTCGACTTAATTAAATAATTTCTATCAAATAAAAATATTCCATAATTATTATAAATTAAATATCTCGATTCTCAATCGAATATTTAATACTTTCTCAATACACTCTTAGATCGAAGAAACAATCGCATATAGTGTGACCCTATAGGCATTCACATATCGACATTAATCTAATTAAGGCCATACGAAACTCCTAGACTGCGTCGTATGACGAACTCAATATGTGAAGTACGTTTACATGAATCCAACAAATTTAACCTTTATGCGGAATTATAAATTCCTTTCATTCGCGGCACACTCGATTAAGGTTAGGATTTGCCAAGTGTCTATCGAAATGGATTAATCACTTTATCTCACATTTATTAGTTGACAACTAGACCATATTCTAAATATGTCTCTTGCACTGGCCAGTGACTTTAGTCAACCTAATAACATTGAGAAGTTGAGTGCTCTCTCGAATTTTCAATCGAGGAATGAATCATATTCTTGGCTCAACTACCACCTTGATTTACATCGTGATGCACCCAACACAAGCCGTGTCTTATCCAGAAGGAATTTAAGCTTAGAACTGGGTCAAAGTACACCATTCTGTAAACAAGGTGCGTATTGACCTCAAGAAATGACCTTTATATTCTACACGTCGATAACACTATAGACATGTATAACAAATAGTTTATCGGCAGGGTATACCAATACTTCTCCAAAGTATCCATGTGTCCATCACGAGTAACCATTACTCGTAGTTGTGAGACATACTACATTCTTCAAGAATGTGATGCAGACCATATGTCGACTTATAGCATATCATCGATATCCCATTCTCGATGATCATTAGTCGAGGCTATTTTGAGAGTTATGTTCTATCATTAATATCTCACTCTATTAATGACAACATAAGCTCAATGGATGCACATATATGAATAATTGCAAACAATCAAACAATAATTCAATAATTGCAAATGTCATAAATATTAATCTCATTAATAATACGATTGTGTTCAAGTACATTTTGTCCCTAATATAGATTGTCTCTAGCACATATATACTTTCAGGACTACTCTATTGATCCTCTGGAAATTTGATTTATTATTATTGTACACGTATGGTATGAGTAGGGGTGACTATAAGACATAAAATTTCGGATAAAAAAATCTGTAGTACTAAATTTGATATTCAATTCAAAATTCATAAATTTTAAAAATAAAATTCAGAATCTCATTCATAATCCAAATATTCAAAAAGCTCGGATTTCGTTTTGGATTTTGGGTTGGCTCAAACGATGCCCACCCCTCGATGAAACCAAACTTAAGAAGTTTAGCTTTCCGTTGTGTGAAGAATTAAATAACAAGTATATATACTTCACATTACTTTTACAAAATAAAGTTAAGCTGCCTTATTTGTTTTCATTAGTTATTAGGGGTCAATTATTCATCTCAATTCACAACTCATAATTAAGTGCGTTCGTTTTTTTATAACCACTTATATATACTTTGAATATATTTAATTCATTTAAATCTGTGATGAAGTTTCTTGAGGAGATGTCCTTGTACCACCCCTCTACTCAATCAGACTAGATTGCACAACCACTACTTGCAACTACTAACCATTGTTGTCACCATGATTTTTTTCTCCTCTTTTATAAATTCCTCATTTCCCCTTTTCTGTTTTTATAAATATAATGTCGAGCTAGCTTGCACATGATTTCATAAGGTATTTGTTCTCTCACTAGCACATGTACTAGTAATTCTATCCGTCAAAATTTGAACAAATGAAAAGAAATCATCTACCCTATGTCTCAATTTATATGACACACTTTCCTTTTTAGTCAGTCTCAAAACGAATGACACATTTTCTTATTTGATAATAATTTAACTTTAAACTTTACTTTTACGCTTAACGAGATGATCTATAACCACACAAATATCTTTGATTTATTTTAGACCACAAGATTCAAAACTTTTCCTTTATTTCTTAAACTTTGTGTCCAGTCAAACTACATCATATAAATTGGGACGAAGGGAGTAATATTGTTATCTCCACCAAAATTTACCTAAAATATGGATATAAAAAAGAGTGTTAGATCACCATTGATCCTTGGGCGAAGCTAGGTAGAGGCAAGAAGGTTTATCCGAACTCCTTTAGGTGAAAAATTACAATATGCATATAAAGTTAAAATTAATATTTTTTTATGTTTATACATATTAAGTGTTGAATCCTCTTGATTTATTCGTACATTTATTTTTTATATTTGAACCACCTTTGCGAAAATCCTGACGCCGCCATAGATGGAGCATCTCATAAAAGAAAAGTCATTTCAAAGAATGAAAGAAAATATCATCAATAACGCGTAGCCGGAAAATCAAAAAGCAACTGTGAAAGTGATAAGTGTGAGATGATATTAATCTCCCTTGGGGAGTCTTTCATTAATATCAAGGTATATATAGAGTACAATAATCATCCCTTATACAATAGGAATCCTAAGCCTATTCGAAAGAGGAATCCTAGTCTTACCATAATTATATTTACACAATATATGGAAATATTCTAATTATGGGTAGGGAGTTTATTGTTTCATATATTTACACGTTTACACACCCCCTCGGTCAGAGCGGGAGGAGGCCGGACGCTGAGACCGGATCTCGAAGTCAAGAAATAACTGTCTCGGGAAGTCCTTTGGTAAATATGTCGCATATACCGATAGGATGATGGAACATGTAACACTCTGACATGGCCTAACGCAACTTTCTCACGAACGAAGTGTATGTCTATCTCAATATGCTTGGTTCGCTGATGTTGAACCGGATTATGAGAAAGATAGATGGTAGAGATGTTATCACAATACACAATAGATGCCTGACGCAAAGGACACTGAAGTTCTAAAAGTAAATTTCTGAGCCAACAAATCTCAGCTACTACATTTGCAACGCCTCTATACTCAGCCTCGGCACTGGAGCGAGATAGGGTAGCCTATCGCTTGGCAGACCAAGAAATCAGATTATCCCCTAAGAAAACACAAAAACCGGAGGTGGAGCATCGCGTGTCCGGACACCCCGCCCAATATGCATCCGTATATGAAAGCAACCTATCTGGTGCAGAGGGGTATAGGTGCAAACCATAATCAAGAGTGCCCTTAATGTATCGAATGATACACTTAAGAGCAGTGAAATGAGACTCCCTGGGGTATGCATGAATAAGCACACCTGTTGAACAACATAATCTATGTCTGGCCTGGTGAATGTGAGATACTGAAGTGCACCTGCAAGGCTCCTATACAGAGTAGGATCAGAGACTGGAGCACCATCCATAGATTTGGAATCAACTGGAGTAGGCACCTCTTTGCAGTTTGCCATCTTAGCCCTGTACACAATCTCTTCTGCATACTTACGTTGACACAAGAACATATGATTGGCAGGCTTGGTCACTGATATCCCCAAAAAGTAACTCAGCTTCCCCAAATCAGTCATTGCAAATTCGGACTTGAGCAAGACAATAATCTCATTTTTCAATCCATCGGAGGAGGCAGTAAGAACAATATCATCCACGTAAAGTAATAAGTAAGCAGTGCTACTACCTCGATGAAAAATAAAAAGTGATGTATCACTCTTGCTGCATACAAACCCAATCTGCAAAATATACCTGTCAAAGCGATCATACCACGCACGGGGGGCATGCTTCAGATCATATAGTGACTTATGGAGACGACACACATAGTGAGGAACTGCTAGATGGGTGAACCCTAGTGGCTGATGCATGTAGACTGTCTCTCTCAGATCCCCATGTAAGAATGCATTCTTCACATCAAGCTGATGGATCGGCCAGTGTTTGCCCATGGCAATGCTCAAAATTGTGCGGATGGTAGCCGGTTTGACAACCGGGCTGAAGGTCTCACCACAATCAATGCCCTCCTGCTGATTTGTGCCATTAGCCACAAGACGGGCCTTATACCGCTCAAGATCCCCATTGTCTCTGAACTTGTGACAAAATAGCCACATACAACGAATGACATTCACCCCCTCAGGTCTAGGTACTAGATCCCACGTGTGCTGTTTAGTTAAAGTATTGAATTCCTCATACATAGCCGCATTCCAATTAGGGTCTTATTTGAACAATTTTGGGTTCTTTGGAAGTTGAGAGATGGTTTGGGCAGACAAGTTGAAATGGACTTTGGGTTTGAAGATTCCATGCTTTGAACGAGTTTCCATTGGATGGGTAGGGACAGTGGGTGGTAGAGTGGTTTCTGGGATGGGGGGTAAAGTCGGATAAGGAGAAGGTGGGGGCGAAGCCGTCGGAGGCGCCATGGCTCCTGGATCGAGAGTCGCGGCGCTAGAAGGTTGACAGGCTTCTCTGAAGTTTGGGCATCGCAGCGCCTCATCACAGGGCCGCGACGCTGTAGACGGTGTTTCAAAAGATTGCTCTCTAGAAATCAGGCGCCGCGACGCCTCCCGTCGAGGCCACGGCTCTGACGACGGGACAGAGGATGTGAGTTGTTCGATTATGAGGGGAGAGATGGCAGACTCGTCAAGAAATGAGTAGTCCTATTTTTGGAATTTTGGAAGATTCAAAAATGGGAATGTGGTCTCGTCGAATGTGACGTGACGAGATATGTGGATCTAACGAGTCGACAAGTCATAGCATAGATAGCCTCTATGGTTCGGAGGGAATCCTAGAAAGACACATGGAGTGGACCTAGGAGCGAGCTTGTGAGGGGCGGTGGAGCTAAGGTTGGGATAGCACAGATAACCAAAAATCCGTAGATGATCATAAGAGGGGATTCTATAGTAGAGGATTTCGGTAGGGGTCATATTGTGAAGAGTGCTAGTAGGGAGAATATTTAGAGTGTATTCTGACATTTTAGCAGCATAGACCCAGAAGGGTGGAGGAAGGGAGGCATGAATCAATAGGGTGCGAATCATATTGTTAATGGTGCGAATGATTCTTTCAGCTTTACCATTTTGTGGTGAGGTGTGAGGGCAGGAGAAGCGAAATACCATGCCATTATTGGTAAAAAAGCGGTGAAACATAGAGTTATTGAATTCACGACCATTATCGCACTGAAATGATTTTATGCCTTTTCCAAACTGTGTTTGAATGAACTTGCGAAACTCAAGAAATTTGACAAACACTTCCGATTTAAATTTGAGAGGATATAACCAAACGTAGTGTGAAAAATCATCAAGCAACACAAGATAGTATTTATGACCGAGAGAACTAGAGACAGGAGATGTCCATAAATCGGCATGTATGATATCAAAAGGAGCAAATGTAACACTAGTAGATGATTTGAACGGAAGACGAATATGTTTGCCTAAAGAGCAAGAATCACAACTTTGGGCAAGTTTCCCATTACAAGCAATGAAATTGTTGCCTCTAAGAAAATTAAAAACTGGGACTCCTGGATGACCAAGCCTATTATGCCAAGTTGAAGAAGAAACAACCGCTAGAGTGACGGGAGAGCAAGATCTGGCAGCGGAGGTGGAAGTGAATGGATAGAGATCCCCCGTGCTATTGCATCTCGTAAGAGGTGTCCCCGTATGAAGATCCTTTACAGTAAAATCAAAAGGGTCAAAATCCACAGAGACAGAATTATTACGAGTAAATTGGCGGACAAATATGAGGTTCTTAATCATGTGTGGGGCATATAGGGTGTTTTTTAGGGAGAAGGGTGGATGAGGAGGTTGTGTGTATGAGGTACCATAACCCTTAACTGGAATGCGTTGTCCACTACCAACTGTAACATATTGAGGATGCTTTAAACTAAATTGTGAGCGAGCTTTGTTAAAACTCGGTAGCGGATCTTCCTGTTGAATTATGGTGGCCAAAGTATCATATTCGCCCTTAGTAAGGCCAAAAATCATTTGTAGCACCATTTTATCATCAGTGACAGGCGTGCCGATGTTGGAGAGTTGATCCGCTAGAAGTTTAAGCTGCTTGCAGTACTCAGAGACATTGGAGAAGTTTTCAAGACGTGTTTTGTTGAACTGTTCTTCCAAATACACGGCACGAGTGTGCTTGTTGTCCTGAAAAATTTCCTCCAAACGATTCCACAAGTCAAGGGCTGTGGAGTCAGATTTCATGATAGTAAGGAGCAAATCCTGAGAGTTACTACCATATATCCATTGTTTGACGCCGGCGTCGAGACGATGCTAGATAGAATCATCAACCTCCGTAGGGCGCGGAATAGTGTCATCAATATGGTCAAGCACGTTATAGAGACATGCATGATTGCGAAAAAGTTCAACCCAGGGAGAATACTGGTTGTTTTCTTGATCAAGAATAATGAGAATATGGTTCTTGATGTTGGAAACGGTAAGGGCGGGATGAAACGGGGGTGATGACTTTGTGGTGGGATTTGTGGAGGTAGAGGCGTCAGAAATTGTGGAAGAATCAGGGATATCCATTTAGAGAAGAGAAGAAAGGAAGAACAAAACCCGAAAAGCAAGAAGAAAATCCGGGAGGGCCGCGGCGTAGGAGAGGCAGCCGGCGGCTGTGGAAGAGAAAGGTTTTTAGGGTTTTGTTTATTTGTCTTTGATACCATGTGAGATGATATTAATCTCCCTTAGGGAGTCTTTCATTAATATCAATGTATATATAGAGTACAATATTCATCCATTATACAATAGGAATCCTAAGCCTATACAAAAGAGGAATCCTAGTCTTACCATAATTATATTTACACAATATATGAAAATATTCTAATTATGGGTAGGGAGTATATTGTTTCATATATTTACACGTTTACAATAAGAACGTTAGATTCTTAAAAAATGTTGGCCACTCTCTTTTCTCTCTCTATTTAACATGTAAAAAACTTTAGTGCATTAGGTATTAATTAATTAAGAGTGTGGTACACACGAGAAATACCTCCTTTTTTTTATTTTATGCATACAAAAATTATTTCTCATGTGTTTTGCACTATGCAATTTAAAATGGGATTCTTATAGTATTGTACATTTGCCCAGTAAAATAATAACCGATAAATATATATTTTTATATATTAATGCTAATATACATAAAATATACATATTTTATACATAATATATATATATATATATATATATATATATATATAGTATATGTAATTATTTTTTACCGTCCAGCCAAATATGTAATTAACTTGCCATTTTAAATATTCTTGGTTCGATCTACTCAAAAAGTTACGTCCAGAAAAATAAATAAATTTGGAGTTCATAGAGGCTAGAGCTTGAAATGTGTTACATATGTTTAATTGTTTACCACGAATTTATCATCAATAAATAATATATAGTTTAAAGATGACATGTACATTATACAAAAATCGATAGCTAGGTGCACGTCAGATAGCACCATAATAAGATAGGTTTAAGAAAATTACAGAAAACAACTACGATAATTGTTACCCAATTTTTACTAAATTGTACCCATTCTTCTTCATTGGTCATTTTCACTTTGGCGGTGGAGCCGCCAATCCATTTATCTCTTGAATCACCTGATCATAGGTAGGTCTAAAGTGGTACATCTAAAAAAACAGTATGATACACTAAGTTTCTATTATTGGTAATGTTCAGGGAAGAATTAAAATACAAGAGTCTATTATATGCGGTCTTACTCTGCATTTCTACAGGAAGTTGTTTTTAAAGTTTGAATCCGTCACTTCCTGATCACATGACAACAACTTTATCAGTTACCCCAAGACTCCCCTTGCTAAAGTGGTCATCTATTTTTTTATTTTGAATTGAATAAATATTGGATGTGATAAAACATATATATACTTCATTTGTTTCAATTCATCTACACTAAACTTTTCTTTATTAATTTATTTTAAATATATAATACATTTTTATATTTAAAATGATTTAATTTTAGTTCCTCACTTTAACTTTAACGATCATAAGTTTTATTAGAGACAACTTTGATGATATGTTTACGGGTTATAAGTTCAACAATTGATATAGGCATAGAAATATTATGATATATTTAAAATTATAAATTATAAATTTTTTTATTTTTTAATATTTTATATTGAGTTAAAGTATATCATTTAATATAAATTGAAACGGGAGAATACAATTTGGCTGTTAGGAGTTGTGATGGAGATAATGCCACACATTTGCCTTTGAGTATTTTGGCAAAGAAACACAAAGTTAAATATATGATTATACATAGGTTAATAAATGATGAATCGACCTGACATGAAATAGCTAGGTCGTTAGACTCGCTATATAAAACGGTTGATTATTTTTCTTAACTGAGATATTACAGGTTTTGTTATTGAATTAAATTAAGTAGTCCTAAATTGGACGGTTACGCAAATAATTAGCACATAACAATAATTTTTGTAACCAAAGGATTATTCTTTGAAGATATATTTATATTTCGTGAAAACTTTTAAGTGTTTAATCTCTTCTAGGACAGTCTGTAAAGTGAAGGGCTTAGATTGAAGAATTCTTCGTTAAAACGTTGTGGATTTGCTTTTTGATTTTTCATCCAGTGTCTACAAGAATTCCGGCTTAAATTAATTCGAAGTCGCACTGCGTAATTAAAGCCTATCAGGAATATATTGCACATCGTATTAGAGCATGTTGGATAAAAAAAAAGGCTCACATTCGGGGTACTGTGTAATACGAATGTACGCTGCCAAGACTTGAGGGTAAATATTATAGAGTGGTGGTTAGACCGTCATTGTTGTATGGGACAGAGTGTTGGCCAATCAAGAACGTCCACATTCAGAAGATGAATATAGTGGAAATGGGGACGTTCAGATGGATGTGTGGGTATACTAGAAGAGATATGATCAAGAACAAAGTTATTCGGGATAAAATAGGAGTAGCCTCTGTGGCGGACAAGATGAGGAAAGTGAGGTTGAGATGATTCAGGCATGTGAAGAGGAGGTGTGAAAGTTTGACTATAGCAGGAGTTGGAAGAGGTAGAAGTAGGTCGAAGAAGAATTGAGGGGAGGTGATTAGATAGGACATGACACTACCCCAGCTTACTGAGAACATGACCCAAGATAGAAAAGCATGGAGGTCGAGGATTAGAGTACACTTAATAGATAGCCGAGTATTATCGCACTTTATGTGGGAGAGGCAGGGGCTAGCTAGCCTCATCTCCTCTCAGGCTATTAGTAGTAGTAGTAAGTGATTGTGTAGTTTCTTATTCTAATTGTGTGATACTATCTGTTGTTTCGTTTGCTTTATATCTTAAAATTTTACTATCATATTTTCCCTGACTCTACTTTGAAAACTTCTCTTTAATTTGAGCCGAGGTCTATTGGAGACAACCTCTCTACCCACAAAACAGAGGTAATGTTGTGTACATTCTATCATTTCCAGACCCTACTTATGGAACTACACTTGATATGTCATTATTGTCAAAGTTAGAATTTGATACCTCTAATTAAGAGGGAAGAAATCTTTCCATTCTATCACAACTTGGTGGTTGTTGTGAAATAGTTGAAATACTAAGAGATACTTCTTCTGTATGGACAATTTTTTCACCTCGAACATGTGTATTTTTTTATAAAATTTAAAATGACGGATCTTTATTTGCAAAATATAATTTTATGGATCAAGTTTTACATTTAAAAAAATGAAATCACAACTTGTAATTTGAAATTCCACTTTTAGGAGAATTTGAATTTGAAATTCCACTTTTAGGAGAATTTGAAATTGAATTTGAAGTTTTGTTTTATATTCCATAAGCTTTCAAATCAAAACTTCAAATTTCAGTTCCAAATCTTGTGGCCATCAAAACTTCAAATTTTAGCTCCAAATCTCGTGGCCAAACATCTACTCCCTCCGTTCTAATTTAAGTGTCTTACTTTCTCTTTTAATCTGTCCCAAAAAGAGTGTTTCTTCTATATTTAGTAAGCTTTTTAATTCAAGGCAAGTTTAAGACCACAAAATTTAAAAGATCCCACACATTTTAATTTAAGATCACAAGATTCAAAAGTTTCTCTTTATTTTTAAATTATGTATCAAATCAAACTAATTAAATAAGAATGGAAAGAATACTAATTAGTAATAAGAGATATTTGATAGTATATAATATAGATTGTACTTTTACGGTTGTACATTCAAATATACCATTACTATTTTAATACACAAAACATACTTTTCATAAACATACGTGGAGGCATTAGAATCATACCTTAAATTTGTGTCCCCACAATATATTGGTAATGAGAAAAGGCCAATCTGGTGATGCCTATTCAAGAAATTTCATATTTATCTGACGTAATAATCTGATGTAAATCGAAAAGTTGAATATAAAAAATAAATTCACGATTGTCACTACATTCTGAGTCAATTGGCTCATAAACATGGGACACTACCCGTTTTCATTACAATGCAATCAAACCATCAACTTGCAAAGCTCAAAAAACTATAATAACCTGTTTCACTTTATTTAATATTATTTTATTATGTTAGTTAGTATTCGTGTATTGTTTTATTCTTTGATTTTTACTACCAAAGGCTTCCTTCGCTTTGTTTATGTCTTACTATTTTACTGTCATTATTTTATTTTTAGTTATGTCTATCAAAAATAATTTTTCTATCTTACAAAGATAAAAATAAAGTCGGCTTACATCCCATTTTTTAGATCCACTTATAAGATTACACTGAGTATATATATATATATATATATATATATCATGTTTAAGATTAACATATAAAATTTCATAGTCACATGACAAATTTTATGACATATACATAAGAAGACACAAATTTTATGAGTCTATCTTTTGTTTTTATTAAGTTTTGTATCAAGTTAAACTATGACAAATAAAGTAAAATAGATAAATATATTATTAAATATAATTTAATTAACTTCTTTACACTAATGTTAAAATAACCAAAGATTTAGGCTAGTAACTTGTTATATTTTAGTTAGGCTAGTAATTTGCTATCGAAAACAACCTTTCTACCCTACAAATAAAGGCGAATTCAAGATTTCAAGAGTATTGGTGCACCTTAAAAAAAAAGACACAAAAGAGTAGTAAGTTGGGTTTGATCCCATGACCTTAAAGGAGTACACTCAATACTTAACCAATGCACCACTCAACCTCATTTGATTATATGTTCCTTCAGTTAATATTAAATATATTTTAAGAATTATACACATAATATACCGAGTTTAGTCGGATGATTATGGGTTCACGTGACCCATTTTTTATACCTAAAATCGCCTCTGCCTATAGAGATAGAGTTAAGGTCTGCGTACATCTTACCTTTCTCATACTTCATTTATGAAATTACACTGGATATTGAAAGAAATAATCCCCTTGATTATTTTCATTAATTGAAAGGTATATATACAAGTTACAAACTAGGAGAATCCTATTCCTATTCTACTCCTAAAATCTTATTCTACCATAATTCTAACTATATAATTATGGTAAGTGTATAAGACTAATTAAGGTAACCTTTACACTACAATATACTACAAATATACATTCCAAATATACCACACTGCTTCTGCCCGTGATGGGCTGAAGCCACTGTCCGAGATGGGCTTTAGCTACTACCGAGATGGACAGACTTAGGGCACCAACTCCCACGTCTTATTATCAATAAGAGCATTATATTCATCAGTCATAGCAATTTTCCAATTCGGGTCATTTAGGGCAGACACAGGATTACGGGGCAAGGGGGATTTAGAGACATTAGAATGTAAATTAAAATGTCTTTTAGGTGTAAAAATACCCCGCTGACTACGAGTGACCGGTCTATGACTCGAGGAAGAATTGTGTGAATTTTGGGAATTTGCTGGGCTCGGGATGGATTGGCCGGCGGGCGGTGGGCTGCGGCCCCGGCCCAAATCGCACTGGAGCGACCATCGACCGGTTCCGAGACCAATGGACTGGCCCAATTGCTGGGACTGATCTAGTAACTGGAAACTGTGATGGGATAGTGGGGCTAGTGGGCCCGCTGGAGATTTTTGGGTGCGGGATATGTCCGAAAAATGCTGAGTAATATACGGGGATATACCATCATCCACAAAATTATACGAACTAGGCTCGGGAGTATGAACTTTAGTAAAGGGAAATTGAGTTTCATAAAAAATTACATGGCGATTAATGATGATTTTCTTGGAGGATAAATCAAAGCATTTGTAATCACGATGATTAGATGGATAACCCAAAAACACACACGGAGTGGATCGGGCCTGAAGTTTGTTAATTGTGATGGACGGGAATAACGGATAACACAAGCACCCAAAAACCCGAAGATGAGAATAAGAAGGATTCTTATTATATAAAATTTGGACGGGGGAAGATATATGTCAGACCTTTGGACGAAATTATGTTTAGCAGATATGTGGCCATTTGTAGAGCATGATGCCAAAAATATGGGGGTATGGAAGCATGAATTAAGAGAGTGCAGACAATGTTATTTATGGAACGAATTTTGCATTCGGCTTTCCCATTTTGCGAAGATGTATGAGGACAAGAAAAACAAAAATTGATCCCATTATTAGCACAAAACTCCCGAAACACCCTATTGTCATACTCTTTCCCATTATCACATTGAAATTTTTTTATTTCTCTTTCGAATTGGGTTCGAATGAACGCTCTAAATTTTAGGAAGACTAAAAACACTTGAGATTTATTTGCAATTGGAAACGTCCACAAAAATTAGAATAATCATCTAAAAAGAGAACATAATATCGATGACCCAACGAACTGAGAACAGGAGACATCCATAGGTCGCTATGAATAATATCAAATGGCATTGAAGTATGAGAATTTGAGTGTACAAATGGCAGCTTAACAATTTTTCCTAATGAACAAGATTGACAAATTGGAGTACGACTCGTACCCTTACAAGAAATAAAACTATTTTAATCTAAAACTGATAAAATAGAGGATCCCGAATGACCAAGGCGAGCATGCCACAAGGAAGGAGAAATGGCTGCAAAAGCTGATGGCAAAGCTTGACTCGATGGACAAAAATTAGGCGTGATAGGATAAAGATCCGCCCTACTATCACACCTCATGAGATGACTCCCCATTTTGAAATCCTTCATAGAGAAACCAAAAGGATCAAATTCAACAGAAACGAAATTGTCAGTGGTGAACTTTCGGACATACACTATGTTTTTAATCAATTTGGGGGCATGTAAAGTATTTTTCAAGATAAGGGGTGGATTGGGGGGAGACAACGTTTTCTGACCATAACCCTGAATTGGAATAGAGTTGCCATTACCAACAATTATACACCAAGGGTTGCTCAAATTGGAATAAGATGAGAGAGTACCTGAATCGAAAGTCATATGGGTAGTGGCCCTGGTGTCCATATACCAATTTGGGTCCGATTGAGTCAAACCCAATATGTGTATCGCGCCCTCGATATCGGTCTGAGTGGGGCCTGCTGCGTGGTGAGCTTGTGGAGGTCGGGGCCCAAGTATTCTAGGACTAGGCTGAACTGGACCGTAGCTGCTGGAACTGGCGTTACTGGGGCAGTGGCCAGTGGGCCGCGACTGCCGAGGTTGGGCCTGAAAGCCTGGCCAGCCCACTGGGTGCCGGGAGCTCCTGGAAAGTAGGGGCTGCTGGCCCACGGCCCATTGCCCCAACCTCACTGCCATGGGCCCCCCCGCTGAGACCAGTAGGGTGGTGGGCCACTGTTCACTGGACGGGGCCCACTGCCTGCTTGCTGCCCACCGAAACCATCGCGTTTGCCCCCGTGGTTTTTGATATTATTCTTAATGATTATTTTTTCCGCCACCATGAGTATGGTTTTTGCCCGAATTATCAACAAAACCCGAAGAATTTGTGGAGGACATCATTAGGACGATGAGGCTTGCTCCGGTAGCCGCATTTTTAGCCAAACAGGCTTCTTCCAAAGTAAGCATGGAGCGAGCTTGATAAAAAGCGGGAAGTGGGTTGCTTTGACGAAGGAGAGTCCCAACGCCATTATAGGCCTCAAAAAGACCGACAACCAGTTGTAGAACCAAATGATTATTTGTGACGGGTGCGCCAACGTTACGGAGTTGGTCCGCCAACTCCTTGAGTTTCTTGCAATATGCAGAGACGTTTGGAAATTCTTCCATGCGAACTAGAGAGAATTCATGCTCGAGTGTGACAACACGTGAATGTTGGTTATCTTGGAATATGTCACGCAATCTATTCCAGGTAGCCATAGCCGTGGTATCCAGCTCAATAATCGTCTGTAAGAGGTCAACCGAAATAGTGGAATAAATCCACTGGAGAACGGTAGCATCAAGAGTAATTCATAACTGAGGATCATCCGCGGGAAGAGGTATAGCGGGAGGAATTATGTGATGGATAACTTGATGAGAGATAGCGTGGATTTTAAATAATTCTGCCCATATCGCATATTGGACGTTTTCCATCTCAAACACAATAGGGATACTGTTCTTGACGTTAGAAACTATGAGGGTAGGATGAAAATTGTTCTTAGACATATTGAAAGAACAAAGGAGGAGGGCAAATTTGGGAATAGTAAGAGAGATTTTTGAGAGCGGAAGACGGAATTTGGACAAGAAATCCGAGGGGGGGGGGTTTCGGCCGAGAAAGGGTACAAAATTTGGCAGAGAAAAATTTTGTTAGACCTAGTCTCTTGATACCATGAAAGAAATAATCCCCTTGATTATTTTCATTAATTGAAAGGTATATATACAAGTTACAAAATAGGAGAATCCTATTTCTATTCTACTTCTAAAACCTTATTCTACCATAATTCTAACAATACAATTATGGTAAGTGTATAAGACTAATTAAGGTAACATTTACACTAAAATATACTACAAATATACATTCCAAATATACCACACCGCTTCGCGTGATGGGTGAAGCCACCGTCCGAGATGGGGTTCGGCCTATCGCGAGATGGGTCGAAGCCCACTGTCTAGATCATTTGCCCGTGATATACACTTTTGTATATTTGGTGTATATCACGGGTATATTGCTATGTTTAACAGATATATTATTATTGTTGTTTGCTAGTAACTTGAACATAAAATAAATAATTATTCTGTTACAACTTAAAATACACTAATAAAATATCCAGGAATGCATTATATATAAATGTAATAAATTCTCGACTTCTTATAAGGCAAAATAAGAGTGTACTTTTATGAAGGGACAAAAGGCTTTGCTTATTCCACGTAACACAATGTGCATTAGTATCCACAGCATTTAAGTTCTTCCAAAAGAAATATGAGGTACATATGCTACCACAATTCCCTTTTGTCTCCTCCACTTGTATACTACTAAACCATATACAATTCTCTTCACATTTCCTTCCCTTCTTTACATTATACTAAATATTAATCCATCAAACTATATAGTATAAATTTTTCTTCCTTAATTTCCAAAAATGTCTTGCACCAACTCCTCTTCTCTTTGCTACTACAATATTTATTTCTCCAAAAAGATATTAGCAATCACTTTGACATGAATGGGAAATGACAGATATCTCATCAAATTTCCATCAAGAAGGAGTAGTAGAAATACAAGTACCACAAGAAGAAGAGAAAGAGAAAGAAGATCAAGAAGAAGAAAAAGCAAGTTGTGAATGGGATTTTCATCTTTCTACTGTGATTTCATCTTGCAATAGCATTAATGGATCTGTTTGTGACACACTTGGTGTGTTAGAATTTGACCCTTGTGGTAATTTCCTAGCTTCTGGTGGAATTGCAAGGAAAATTCGAATTTACGGTGTAAATTCGTTGTCACAAGAAGAGAGAGAAGGCGACAGGGTCGTTTTGGATCATGGCAATGCATGTAACTATTATATTTGTACTCCGGCAAAACTCAGTAGCTTAAAGTGGAAACCCGGTTGGGGAAGTCGGGTTTTAGGGTCGGGTGATTATGATGGAGTTGTCATGGAATATGACTTAGAGAAAAAAATGCCCGTTTTCGAACGGGATGAGCATGGTGGTAGGCGGGTTTGGAGCATTGATTATTGCCATTCGGATCCGGTTTTGGGTGCATCCGGAGGGGACGATGGAACCATGCAAATGTGGGACCCGCGTTGTGGCGATAACGGTAAATGCTTGGCTATGGTACAACCTTGCAAGCAATATAGTCCGGTGTGTTGCGTGGAATTCAATCCATTCAGAGGTCCAATCGTAGCCGTTGGATGCGTTGATCGGAAAGTCTACGCTTATGATATGAGGAAAATGATGGACCCGGTTTTTGTCCTTGACGGACATCAGAAAGCAGTTACTTACATTCGATTTCTTGATGAACGTACTATTGTCTCATCGAGCGTAGATGGTTGTTTAAAAATGTGGGATGCTGAGGATCAACGGGTTATTCGAACCTACAAGGGGCACAATAACAGTAGGAGGTTCGTAGGGTTATCGGTATGGAGACCTGGTGGATTAATTTGTTGTGGCTCGGAAAGTAACCAAGTATTTGTGTATGACAAAAGATGGGGTGAGCCAATATGGGTCTATGGATGCGAACCCATGGGTCTAACCAGGCATGATCATGGGTTCGTTAGTAGCGTATGCTGGCAACAAAAGGAAGAAAATCGATGCACACTTGTAGCTGGAGATTCGGATGGTGTTTTGCGAGTTTTCAGTGGAAAGAGAAGATATTCAGTGACGGACTCAGAATTAAACAATTTTTAGGTGAAAATTCAGCGACGGACACAGAATTAAAAGTTTTACATGTCATATTCAGAGAAAAGTTTATCCACAAATTAGGCAAAATGTGTACTACTATTATTTTTCATGAGAGAATTCATAGAAACCATGGCCAACCCAAAGAAGGTAACCCATTTCTTTTTCTTTTTCCAATCCTTCTCTCTCGTAATGAGACGAATTGTTGGCCGCTTACATTATTTGAAGTAGATAGAGGATATGATTCTATAGAGAATTAGTGTGAAGAAAAAGGAAAAATTCAATTGCAATGCTATTTTATACCTTGTTCTCTCTTCAAGGTAACTGTATAATAATAGGGAAAGTATTATTTACTGACAGTCTTTGTAGAAAAGATAAATATGTATGCACTACTGAACTTTATAACGCATAGATTCTCTTATTTTTCATTATTAATTAATGCAATGTAATGTCTGTTTTTTGCTATATACAGTAGAAGCTTGAGAGTTATTGGAAAAGGTACAGCTACGTACATTAAAGACCTTAGTTTGTGTGCCACTAATTAATTAAGTTATTACTCAGAGATTCGTTTGGTTAAACGGAAGAGAGACCAAACAAAAAGAATATTATGTGTTTCCTTCATTAATCTAGTTCATATTGGTGCAAATGCTTGTATAATTTAGTAGAACTCGTTAGTGAAGGAGTGAATAGAGTTTAGATTATATATATTGTCAGTTGAAACAAATGTTTATATCATGATCAAGAGAATATATCACATCGGTGATGGAAGAGAATCATGGGCTCCTTATAAGGCTTGGACAATCCTCCTCCCTTTGAGCTAATTTTTGGTCCAATGTCTAATTTGACATGATATCAAAGTCAGCTCCATTCGATGTGAGCCCCCGGATGAGGGCGGTAAAATGCCCGGATCAATTGAAAGGGGTGAAAAATACCCTGGGTCCATGAATGTGGCTCCAGACCGGACAGTGAAACCTAGATAAAAAGCATGTCCGAATATGCACGTGGGGATGTTGAAGAGAAATATACCTCACCGACATGGGTCCATGAATTGAATAGAAAGCATGTCTGGATCTGGGCGTGAGAGGATGTTGAAGAGAAATATACCTCACCGGACAGTGACATGTCGGGGACACGGGTCCATGAATTGAAGAGAAAGCACGTCCGGATCTGGGCGTGAGGTGGGATGTTGAAGAGAAATATACCTTATCGGATAGTGACATGTCCGGATCTGGGAGAACAGTGAAATCAAATAAAAAGCATGTTCGGATCGGAGCGTGAGAGGGCATGTTGAAGAGAAATATACCTCACCGGACAGTGACATGTCGAGGACATGGGTCCATGAATTGAAGAGAAAGCATGTCCAGATCTGGGCGTGAGGGGGATGTTGAAGAGAAATATACCTCATCGGACAGTGACATGTCCGGATCTGGGCAAACAATGAAATTCAGATAAAAAACATGTCCGATCTGAGCGTGAGGGGGGATGTTGAAGAGAAATATACCTCACCAGACAATGAAACTCAGATAAAAATCATGGCCGGATCTGGGCGTGAGGGGATGTTGATCCTCGAACTCTTTATAAGGCTTAGGCAATTCTCCTCCCTTTGAGCTAGCTTTAACATGGTATCAGAGTCAGGCCTAAGTTCGGGGCAGAATGCTCCCCGACCAATTGACCGGTCCCGGATCAATGGGGTGTGAAAATGACTCCAGTCCATGAAAGGTGAAGAGAATATACCACATCGGTGATGGACGAGAACCCTCTGCTCCTTATAAGGCTTGGAAAATCATCTTCTATTTAAGCTAGCTTTTGGAGTGTGAGTTAGGCTCAAGACTTAATATGACACATGAGATCATCCTTATTTATTGTAGCAAATAATCTTCTTTTCAAGATTATAAATCCTATAGATATCATTTTAGATGACTAGATAATATATTTTGTTTCACACTGACAAAATATTTAATTAAAACTTAGAGTGAATACTCATCTTACGTATAGGACAATTGAATAGAAGGGCTTGTTTGTTTTAACTAAGGGACATATTTGGGAGACTTGATTTGTTGCTTCTTTTTATTAGTAGTGCTTTCTCGTAAAGGGAAAAAAAGTAAATAGGCTAGCTCAGGATCCAATAGTACACCCAATAATTCATGTTGTAGCACTTTTGTTATTAGATTTTCCAAAAAAGGTGGAACTCTCACTCCAGGAGCCCCCACACCCCGGTCCGACAGGTCTGTGAATGAGGTAAATCATGGTGACTCAATTGATTTCAAAGGTTAGACCAGTACCACGCTGCGCACAAGGGGCCCTCCTTTATTTCAAGAAGTAACCCCCACACTGCCGCTGAAGGGATTCGATCCTTGGCCATTTTACAAATATCCCCCTTGATAACCAATTGAGCTGTCCAAGCGGACACTTTTGTTTTTAAATGAAAGGGGGGGGGGGGGGGGGGTGAACAAGATCTAGTTTATGAAATAATTGCGAAAGAGACGAAAATTTTAGGTTTGTTTGCGTTACTCAAATGAGTTCACTTGATTTTTTTTATGTTTACATAAATATAAAGTGAAAGACAATAAGTTAATGTATTTGAAACTAAGGGTGGCCAGTGGGCCGGGCTCGGGTCTGGCGGGGTCGGGGTCGGGGCGGGACGAGCCAGGGGGTCGGGGTCGGGTCTAGCAGGGCCTGGCGGGGTCGGGTCGGCGGGACTGCTCCGATCTCGTCCCGATCCCGATCCCATCGGTATCGGGTGGGGGCGGGGTACGGTTGGGTTTTCCATTTTTTTTTTTTTTTAAATAACATATGTATAAAAAAAACTCAATAAACAAAACAAGATAGTGTAATAAAAACATCCCAAGGCTGTTTTTGTGCCTCTTATATTATTTAATAGACATATGATTTTTTTGTAATACAAATACAATTGTCTAAAATCTAAGTTGCAACTTTGTGGTGTTGTCCAAAAGTTGCAAATTACATAATAAAATTGCAATTAAAAAAATTACATTCTCAAAAAAACCTGTTCTAATTGCTTGATGATTTCCTGTGGTTCTTCGGTTGGAATTGGTATTTGTTGGTCAAATTGATCCACGTCGCTTCCACTACCTTCGGTTAAGATTTCGTTGTAGTTTTCATCATCTTCTTTGTTGATCTCCGGTTGACCGCACCTTCTCCGCTCCGCTCGTATCCAATCTCTCGAATAATACGCAATTTCCAAGCCGTCTCCGCCAATGAGTGTCCTGTGGTCTCCTATTTGATATCTGCTGCGTAAAAAGCGCTTTCGGACGCAGCTTGATGATGCTTGAATGTTCAAAACATCTCGAGCCATCAATGAAAGTGTCGGAAAGGTCTTCTCATTCCCCTCCAAAGATTTCGGCAAGTCTTCATGTCCATCTTCATTGATAACTTCTTGATACGGTACATGAACCCCGCAAAACAAAAATATCCAACTCGCTAATTTGGTTAGTAGTAGAGGTACGGCCGCACATTCTATTTACGAGGCTTTCAATACTAGCCGCGAAACAACATGTCTTTTGTGAGGTTGTGTTGAAGATGAAGAAGATGGTATGGAAGCCGGTAAGTTACTAGCATTTTCTTGTTGATAAAATCTATATATATTTTTGCATTGGTGTTCTACGCTAGACACCGCTTCTTCTTAAGTTTGTTCAATAGGTGGTGGGTGATTTAGATTTTTGGGACTTGGAGGTGGTAGTACTTCTATACAATCGTAAATAGTTTCAATTAATGATTTAGTACCGTCTATTTTAATAGTAGGATTTAATACGTAACCAATAATATAAATAGAGGGAATAGGAATAAAATATTTTTTAATTTTGACAAACATTTTTTTAATAGTCACCTTATAAGCTGGTTTTTCCATATATTCACTAAGTAATAAAAATATTAGAGTTATATAAAATAACATAGTTGAAATAGTAGGATAATATATACCGGAAAATTCTTTTGTTGCTTGAAAAAATTTCTCTAAAAATACAATAAGTTCGGAAATTTTTACCCAATCACTATCTAAAATCATATCACCGGCTTTTTATTATGAGAGTTAAAAAATAAAGTTATAGGTAATTTATAGTCATAAGCAACAAGTAGTTGCTCGTATAAAGAATTCCACCTAGTGGATACTTCTTGTGGAATTCTTCTATAAGGTAGTCCACAATCGTGACAAGTTTTTTTATATTCTTTTCTACGTTGTACTTTATTACTTTTAAAAATAAAGTTTATAGCAAATTGTATTTTACTAAGAATGTCTTCAAAAAGTGATAGACCATCCTTTACAATTAAGTTATATACATAGCACGCGCATTTTATATGAAAATGGTCCGGAAAAGATGGAGTTAAACTATTTTTTAACATTGTAATTGCGTAATTGTTATTAGAAGCGTTATCTAATGTAATAGTCATAATTTTATCGGTAATTCCGTAATAATCGCACACTTGATAAATATTTTCTGCAATAAAAGTACCAAAGTGTGCCTATCATCTATATATCTATACGCTAAAATACGTTTTTGCATAGACCATTTATAATCTATCCAATGACAAGTTACGAGTTAAATAATCATGGCCGTTAGTACTACGACCTATATCGACGTGATAGATACTTTGCCATTAAAATGATATAATGAAAAACGTAAATATTGTTGATATTCATGCGCGAATTTAAATACATCTCTCTTAACGGTTGAACTAGGAAAACCGTTAAAAGTTTGGATTATATATATATCTCTAATGTAATGAATAAAACCGGAGATGAAGGAAATGAAAAAGGCAAACCCTCCATAACAACTAATTTTGATATTGCTTCCCTATCTCTATGTTTATTGTATTTAGAGCCTACAATTCCCCCCGTCATAGGGTTAATTTGACCACAGTACTTGGTCCGGACATGTCGGTATGTGAACCTTGTCCCGATGGAGCGGGCGTTTGCGCACCCGATTTTGAAGCCTGGTATTGGGCATACCTAGCTGGATGAGCACTTACAACGTGTCTAATTAAACCCCCCGTTCCACCGTGACCTTTTTCCAGTTTTAAATTTTAAAACATTTTTACAAATTTTACATATGGCTACTTGATTCTCTACGTCGCTATCAAAAAATGTCCATGCATCTGATTTTAATGGTCGTTTTGCTGGACCTCGTCTCATACTAGGGAGAATAGGAGGTATTTCAGTTGAAGGTGCACTAGTGGGTGTGTTGTCATCAACATTAGTGGGTATATCATCTAGTTCATCGTCTAAATTAAAGTCTTCTTGAGTTCCAGAAAATAGCTCCTGGTCTAAATCTAATGGTATTGTAGGAAAATGTTGAGTATCAACAAAATCATCCTGTGTAGGAATAAGATGACTAGAAGAAGTACTCTTGCCCTGGTTGCCCCTACTAGAAGAAGCACCCTTACCCTTAAACATACCTTTTAATCCTTCCATTTTAATTATGATAATAAATAATTAAAGACAATGAAATTAAGTGCGCTAAATAAAATAAACAGACAATAATAATTTAATGAAGGAACGAACATACCAAACGCCGACGTAACGTCGACGTGTAATCGAGAGGTTGAAAATTGAAACTTTGCTCGATGGAAGATCCTCAAGCTAGTTGCCAACTTCACTCCCAATTCCCAAATGAATAAATAAAATTGAATATTTAGCAAACAATGTAGACTTGTAGAGAGATATATTGAGAAATTAGAGAGATTGTAGGAAGATTTGTGAGAAAGATGAAGAGAAAATGAGTTATTTATAGTTGGAAAATTGGGTTAAAGTGTAAATATAATAACTTATGGGTTAAAAATAAATATTAAGGGGTAGGGGGGGGTTGGGGGAGGGGGGCTAAAATGGCCGTTGCCAACGGCCATAATCTAAAATGGTCGTTGGTGCAACGGCCATATTTGCAAAGGGGGGAAAAGGGCGGGGTCGGGGTCGGGCTCGGGACTGTCTCGGGGCGGGGTCGGGTCGGGTGGGCCTGGGGCGGGCTCGGGTCTGGTGGGACGAGACATCGTCCCATCACGAGTTCGAGTCCCGCCCCCGTTATTTTTATTTTTTATTTTTTAGCGGAGTCGTGGAGGGACCGGGGCGGGCTCGGGACGGGGTCGGGCCGTCCCGGCCCACTGGCCAGCCCTATTTGAAACAGAACTTGAAACGAAAAATTATATGTGATGTCCATGTTTGACCGTCTTTGTGCGGCTGTAAAATGTTGTCTCTTTTTACTCTAAAATGTTCTTGAAAGGACAAATAAAAAGAAGAGAATATTTCTCCTTTTTTTTCTTGGAAAACGCCAGTATCAATAATTTTAATTTTATTATGAACAATTTCTCAGTATCATGTTTTTTTTTGGGAGAGATACTATTTCAGCAATTGAGTCATAGGTATCTAACATATATTCATATACTTAAACGATTTTTCAAAAGTGATGAAATGTATAATTAATTGTATATATTTTTTCATTTTCTAAGTCGATCCGATCCAATCGTTTGTAGAGCTATTTACTCGATCGCAGACATTCAAAAATACCTCTAACATAAATACAAACAGTCAATTTTGAAAGAACTTATTGTCAAACTCTTTCATATATGAATCTATCTCATTGAGAAGGGAATAATTAACATTGGTATCTCAATTACAATTCAAATATAAATTTAATTGACGCTCAATGTTTTTAGAAAAATTTATCATCCACAAAGAGGATAAAACGAAATCTTTATCTAGAGAAATGTGTTGAGAAAGGACAAATATATAAAACCTTTCATATTTGCTAACGAAAAAATGAGGATTGGATAAAGGGGAGGAGGTGAAGAAGAACGTTGTTAACCCTGGTGTATAGACCAAAACTAACTGTAGCTACTTTCCTCATGTCAGATTAATTAACAGTAAATCATTTACTTTTGTTAAGTAACAAGTAGTATATGGTGGATATATGACCTTGTGAAAAGTCCAAGCTTAAGTATCTATCCAGAAAAATAGAAGTCGCAATAAGAAGATATATAATTTGCGAACCATGGTTAAAACTAGAGGTATCATTTAATTTTAGTGCTACCATCAAGTTTTATATTCTAGTAATACCGAACAAAAGTCTTACATGATCACATAAATTTACCTTTCTTCAAAACAATATGTTACAAATAAAAAATACAGTATAATTGTATTTAAAGGAATGTGTTCCCTGCTTTTAATTGATTATTATGTACAATATATATAGTGTTACATAATTATTTACTCTTTACAAACTAGGTAACTAATCTTCCTAATTACAATTGGACTACACTTCCTAATTACAATTGGACTATAATTTTACCTAATATAGGAGATGTACAAAGAATATTCTAGAAATATTCTATCATACCCTCACAGTCGAAGCGGGAGGTTCTCGTACGCTGAGAATGACTCGAAAATCATCAAAGAGTATGCGCGGAAGCCCTTTAGTAAATATGTCAGCAATCTGATATCGGGAAAAAACATGAAGAACACGAACTTGTCCACGAGCAACTTTCTCACGTACAAAGTGAATATCTATTTCAATGTGTTTAGTGAGCTGATGTTGAACAGGATTATCGGAAAAATATACCGCACTTACATTAGACCAATGTAGCCTTATAGATGGAGCAGTGAAGTTCCAGGAGAAGGTTGCGTATCCAACAAGACTCAGAGACAACATTCGCGACACCTCGGTACTTACTTCGGCACTGGATCGAGACAAAGTAGGTTGTCTTTTAGAAGACCAAGAAAGTAAGCTATCTCCGAGGAACACACAGTAACCCGATGTGGATCGACGAGTGTCAGGACATCCACCCAGTCAGCATCAGAATAAGAGGTGAGGTCGTAGAGTGAGGACTTGTACAAGTTTAAGCCGAAATGAAGAGTACCGTGTACATATCGCAAAATTCGTTTGAGGGCATTCATATGTTCATTCGTCGGGTTGTGCATGTGTAATCATATTTGCTGCACGAATAAGATATATCTGGTCTCGTGAAAGTGAGATACTGCAATGCTCTTACTAAATTGTGATAGTGAGTCGGGTCAGCATACAAATAACCCAAAGAGGCACTAAGTTTGAAATTAGTGTTCACCGGTATGTGGACTGGTTTGCAAGAAGTCATGCCTACTCGGTCAATGATCTCTTAGGCGTACTTCTTTTGACAAAGAAATAAGCCACATGTATGTCTCGTAACAACAATGCCCAAAAATAGCTTAGGGGCCCAAATCGATCATAGCAAACTCAGAGGCAATGAGAGACATAATGGATCAACGAAGTGCATCAGAAGATGTAGTTAAAATGATGTCATCAACATAAAACAAAATGTATGCCATGTCATTACCCTTTCTATAGATGAAAAGTGAGTGATCACATTTGCTATGTGAAAAACCGATAGAGGATACAATGTCAGCAAACTGTTGGTACTACGCACGATGAGCCTATTTCAGTCATATATCGATTTCTTCAAATGACACACATAATCTGGATGGAATGGATTCCTGAATCCCAAAGTTTGATGCATATACACTCTCATGAAGGTCTCTATGCAAGAAGGCATTTTTGACATCCAACTGATGAATGGGCCATGATTTGGACAAAGCAATACTTAGAATAGTCCGAATAGTTGCCCGGTTTCACCACCAGGATGCTAAAGGTTTCATCATAATCAACGCCCACCTATTGAGACCTGCCATCACCTAAAAGATGGGCCTTGTGCCTCTCAAAAGAACCGTCGATTTCTTTTTATGTCTAAAAATCCACATAGAACGATTAACATCGGCATCAGGAGGACGGAGCACTAGCTCCCACGTCTTGTTTTCAATAAGAGCATTATATTCATCAATCATGGCAGATTTCAAATTAGGATCGGACAAGGTATTTTTCGGGTTTCTAGGAAGAGGTGAAGGGGCAACTGAATTCGACAAATTAAATTACCGCTTGGGTTTGTAAATGTCGTGCATAGCACGTGTTTCCATCATCCGTGTGGGTGCCGCGAGAGGTAGTGCGGGATCGGGAAGCAGCTGGGGCAGAGTTGCAGGTCGAGAGGGAGCAGCGGAGGGGAACCTCAATCATGAAACTGAATTTCCAAGTGGAAGGATGAGAAAAAAAAATCCACTATTGTCAAAAATCTTTCCTTCTTTTTTAGTAAGGGTGTCGGGGAGAAGGGGTGGGGGCATTGTTTGAGGGGAGAGAGTGACCTCGGGAAGTCGAGAGTGGCTGTTCCGAGGAGTATGTGGCGGGGTTGGCTGGCCCACCCGATACGGGACACAGGGAGGTGGGTCGGGTGTCGGTAACGGTAGCGGCTGATTTTTCAAATGATGAATTAGAAGGGGATTAAGGCCGCCATTTAAGAAGTCATAGGAATTCGGAGGTGGGAAATTGAGTTTGGTAAAGGGAAATTGAGACTCATCAAATATGACATGACGAGAAATGATTATTTTTCTGTTGGATAGGTCGTAACAGTTGTAACCACGATGATTAGGGGTTACCCAGAAATATACATGGGGTGGACTTAGGTTGTAGCTTGTTGATTTGTGTGGAGGGATGGAGGGGATAGCATAGACATCCGAAAGTTATTAAATGCTTATAGGAAGGATCCCGAAGATAGAGAACTTGAGTGGAAGACTTGTTGGGGAGAGTGTTTAAGAGATAGGTTGTCATGAATAGAGCGTAATGCCAAAAGGAGGGGGGATAGAGGCGTGAGCAAGGAGGGCACGAACTACGTTTTTTATGGTCCTAATTTTTCGTTCAGCTTTTTCATTTTGTGGAGAGGTGTGAGGATAGAAAAAATGAAAAACAAGGCCATTTTTTGCGCTGAAAATTTTGAATTGATTATTATCGAATTTCCTCCCATTGTCACATTGAAAACATTTGATATTATTTTCAAATTGTGTCTTAATGAAAGTGCTGAATGAATAAAAAGTAGAATAGACTTGAGATTTATTTTCAATGGGAAAAGTCCACATGAAGTTTGAATAATCATCTAAAAACAACATATAATATCGATGTCCGGTTGTGCTTAAAATAAGAGAAGTCCATAAATCACTATGTATTATATCAAAATGTATTAAAGTACAAGTAGATGAAGAATTAAAGCCATAAAGGAATATGTTCCCCTGCTTTTCATTGATTATTATGTACAATATATGTAGTGTTACATAATTATTTACTAATTTACAAACTAGATAACTAATCTTCTTAATTATAATTAAATTATAATTTTATTTAATATAGGAGATATATAAAAAATCTATTATTATTAGGCTTATTAGCGAAGGTGGTGTTGCACTCAGTGTCAGCGTTTTGGTGTCCTACACCAAAGTTCAGATAAGATTTTTCATATGTGGGAAAAGATATTGGATAAAATGATTGCAACCTAATTCCTAGATTCCAAACAAACAGTGACATGCATGTCAGATGAGAGAGGCAAACTTATCTACACTTGCTTTAATTTCTTATTTTTTCTCTTTCATATTTCTCCCATTTGTCATGATACATAAATAAGCTTTTAAATTTGACCTCACCCGATAAGTATGATCTTCGAATGTATACAAATAAACATTTTAACTTGTCTCTACTTTACCAGTTGAACACTTTAACTTACAAAATGATCATCTAGACACTTCTAAAATTTATGTGTGGCGTCCGTGCCACGTCAACATTTGTGTTTACATGTTCAACTTTACATAAGTTGAGGTGTGTCTACTTGTGTATATCCAAAATTAAATTACATACCCGATTGCTCTATAATAACTTTTTCTAAGGAAATCACTCATCTACGAGCTGATTACCTGAACTCGAAAAGGGAAAATAGGAGTAACAAACCAAAGCAAGGAATCATTAGTCATACTCATACATGGTTAAAGAAGCTGAAGGGGTGAACCTAGGCCCATTGTATGACTTGATTAGCATTTGTAGAAAAACTATATATACACCACAATTTTGTATGTTATATACTTTTGGGATATATAATTGTATACACCCAAAGTGATACAATATTAAATACGAAAAAGAAATAACAAAGAATTAAATATATATATAGATAGATAAAAGAAAGACATCAATCGAAAATTAAAGCACTTTAATAGCTAAAATCTTCAATTGAGTATGCAAACAAACATCAAACTCTATAGATAGACACAAGAAATGTACCAATTGAGAACTAAGACTCTTGATTAGCCAAAATCTCCAATTGAATATCCAAACAAGCACCTAATTCTTAGAAAGACCTCAAGGGAATTAATTCTCAAGCAACCCACCTGTCAAAACAAGGTTCAACAAGAACTTGTCCAAAAGTCTCTCATCATCTCTCTCTAGAGAAACAACAAAAATGTACCTAATGAAATAACAAGTCTAATATTTATACTAACTAGGCTAAGAAGAGTAATCTAACTATTATAAAAATACCATTAATGAAATAAGGGTCTTCTTTAGTCTTCTTTATGGATGATGACTTGTATTTAAAGAATAATCATTTTGCATGCATAACCATCTTCTTCTCTATTTCGGTCTTGACATCTCTAGCCAATCTCATGCTTCTCTCCTTCAACTACTTGAGCTTCTTTGACTTCAACTAGGTTGAATCCTTAAATTGCCTCCAAAGCATGCTCCCGATTGTCCATCTTCATACATATGCTTCGAAGGTCCACAAGCTCCTTAGCTCAGCTTTGTGTGAAAAACTTTGATGAAGCTCGGCTTGTATCACAAAGTATACACATTAAGAATAATTGAATCACACTACTATTTATGTATACAAGTATACAACATGTGAATTATATACATCAAAAGTATAAACCGTACATGCTTGTTGGATATTTTTATAACTAGGACATGTAATATTTCTCAAAATGAATATTTTCGGGTACTTATTTTTGGTGGCGTTACCATTAATTTCCCAAAACACAAAAGTAGAAAAATGAGATGCAACCCCAAAGAAGCCCAATAATTGGTTAGTAAATCTTACCTTTTCAGTTCTAGATTTATATCTTACAAAATTAAGTTGGATCTCCAATTGAAAACTTGTATTACAATAATTAGTTCAGATATCTATTCCTAAAATTCGTTGTCCCCATATGTGTTCTTTTGTGGGGATTGCTTGATATTAAGGCTATCCAGTGGGCCAGGATCGGCCCGATCCCGACCCGGCCCGTCTTACTACCAGGCCCAGCCCGGCTCGGCCCGATCCCCCAAAGTAAAAAAAAAATATTGTCGGGGTCGGGGTTGGGGTTCGAACTCGGGACGGGGCCTGGGTTCATCCAGCCCGTCCCGATCCCGATCCACCCCAGTCCGACCCCATCCCGATCCTCAACCGTCCCCCCCCCTTTGCAAAAATAGTCATTGCAACAACGACCAAATTTCAATTTTGACCATTGTGCAACGGTTATAACGGCCATTTTTGCCAACCCACCCCATAAAACCCTCCCTACCCACTTAATATTTATTTTTAACCCCTAAGTTAATATATTTACACTTTAACCCTATTTTCCAACTATAAATAACTCATTTTCCTCTTCATTTTTCTCACAAATCTTCATACCATCTCTCTAATCTCTCAATTTATCTCTCTACGATTATACAAATCTTCCCACTATTAAATATTGTATCAAAGTTAAAAAATTGAGAGTGAAGTTGGTAACTAGCTTGAGGATCATCCATCGAAGTTTCAATTTTCAACCTCGATTACACGTCGACGTTACGTCGGCGTTTGGTACCTTCATTCCTTCTTTAAATTATTATTGTTACTTAATTTTAATTATCGCACTTATTCTTTTATTTAATTATTTACTTGTATAATTAAAATGGAAGGATTTAAATGTTTGATTACGGGTAAGGGTAAGGGTGCTTCTTCTAGTAGGGGTAATAAGTGTAAGGGTACTTCTAGTAATCCTATTCATAGTCCCGATGATTTGATTGATTTTAGTAATATTGATGATTTTTTTTTAATGATATACGAGTAGATGATGAACTAGATGAATCAGAATTTAATGTATATGATAATATAGATGATACACCCACTAGTGCACATCAACCTCAGGCTCAGACTGAGTCTCAGCCTGAAACTGAAACTGGAATGCCTCATATTCCCCCTAGTATGACTCGAGGCCCCACAAAATGAAAATTAAAATCAGATACATGAGATCTTTTTGATAGGGATGAAGAGAATCAACTAGCTAGATGTAAAATTTGTAAAAATGTTTATTAATTTAAAACCAGAAAATGTCAAGCTGGGACGGGAGGTTTACTGAGACATTTACAAGGCGAGCACACAACTAGGTGGAATCAATACATGGCTAAAAAATCGGGTGTGCCAATGCCATCTGAGTCGGGACAAGGTTCCCATAGTGTCCCCGACCTAATACAGGGTCAAATTAACCCGACGACGGGGGAGAATTTTTGGTCCTAAATATGATAAAAACAAAGATAGGGAAAATATGGCAAAATTAATAACGGTGGAGGGTTTGCTTTTTTTATTTCCTTCATCTCCTGGTTTTATTCATTACACTAGGAAAATATATAATCCTGTTTTTAATGGTTTTCCTAATTCAATTGTTAGAAGAGATGTTTTTAAATTTGCAAGTGAATATCAACAGTATTTACATTATGCATTCTATCATTTTAATGGCAAAGTGGATATCACTTCTGACATAGGCCGTAGTACTAACGGTAATGATTATTTAGCAGTAACATGTCATTGAATAGATCAAAATTGATATATGCAAAAACGTATTGTAGCATATAGATATATAAATGATAGGCACACTGGTAGTTTTATTGCAGATAATATTAATGAAATTTGTGAATACTATGGAATAAATGACAAAATTATGACTATTACATTAGATAATGCTTCTTCTAATGATTATGCTATAAGACTTTTAAAACTTAGATTAACTCCATATTTTGCTGATCATTTTCATATAAGATGTGTGTGCCATATTTATAACTTAGTTGTAAAGGATGGCCTAAAACCTTTTGAAAACATTCTTGTTAAAATACAATTTTCTATAAACTTTATTTTTAAAGGTAAAAAAATACAAAGACACAAAGAGTATAAAAAATATGTCATGATTGTGGATTATCATATAGAAAAATTCCAGAAGAAGTTTCGACTTGGTTAAATTCTCTGTATGAGCAACTACTTGTTGCTTACGATTATAGACAACATATTACTTTATTATTTAACGCCCATAATAAAAATCCAAGGGATATGCTTGTAGATAGTGACTGAGATAAATTTTTAGAGAAATTTTTTATCAAGCTACTATAGAATTTAACGGTATTTATTATCCTACTATTTCAAATATGTTAATTTATATAGCTCTAATATTTTTGTTACTTAATGAATATATACAAAAACCAACTTATAAGGTAGCTATTGAAAAAATGTTTAAAAAATTTTATAAATATATTTTTCCTATCTCCACTATTTATATTGTTGGTGTTGTATTAAATCCAACTATTAAAGTAGACAATTGTAAAACACTTGTAGAAACGATTTATGATTGTGTAGAAGTACTTTCAACAAACCTAACTGAAGAACCAACTGACACACCAACTAAACAAGTAGTTACGTCTAGCATACACACCGAATGCAAAAAAAATATATACGTATTACCAACAACAAAGTGCAAATAATCAACTGACTTCTGTACCATCTTCTACTACTTCGCTGCAACCTTATAAAAAATATATGGTTTCTGCTGCTAGTATTCAAGGCCTTAGAAATAAAATGTGTAGTGATACAACTTCTTCACAAGTTAGCGAATTTGATGTTTATGTTTTGCAGGGTATTATACCGTATGAATTAATTGTCAATGTTGAAGGACAAGAAGACTTGCTGAAATACCGGAGGGAGAATGATTTCAATTCCAACAGAAGATCCTCAAGACATTGTGAGTAAAATTCGAAAGTGAAAGAAATAATCCCTTGATTGAAAGGATATATATACAAGTTACATATTTCCATAATAGGAGAATCTTATTCCTATTCTACTTCTAAAACCTTATTCTACTTGGATCCTAACTATACAATTATGGTAAGTGTATAATCCTAATTACACCACAACACCTTAGCTAATCTATCTTGTACCTACACGGTAATATACAATCTACATACACGGTAATACAAATACACGAAAATCGAGAGTAATATACACAATATACACATGTATATTATGTGTATATTTAACACACCCCCGCAATCATAGCGGGCAGTCTTCGAATGCTAAGATTGTCCCTAAAATCTTCAAAAAGGTCTCAAGGAAGACCCTTTGTAAAGATGTCGGCAATTTGATAGCTTGATGGGACATGACAGACGCATACCTGACCATGAGCAACCTTTTCGCGGACAAAGTGAATGTCCATCTCGATATGTTTAGTGCGCTGGTGTTGAACCAGATTACCAGAAAGGTAGATGACACTAATATTATCGCAATAAACCAAGGTTGCTTTCTGAATAGGTGAATGAAGCTCCAATAGCAAATTACGTAACCAACATGATTCCGATACCACATTAGCTACCCCTCGATACTCGGCCTCGACACTGGATCGGGACAATATTGACTGACGTTTGGCAGACCATGAGACCAGGTTATTGCCAAGAAACATACAAGAGCTAGATGTAGACCGTCTGGTGTTTGGACAACCACCCCAATCAACATCCGTATACGAGACAAGTGTGGACGTCGAGGAATGATATAAATGCAACCCATATTTAAGTGTACCCTGAATATACCGAATGATGCGTTTGAGTGCATTCATGTGCTCAACTCTGGGATCATGCATGAACAAAAACACCTGCTGGACAACATACGTAATATCTGATCTTGTAAATGTAAGATACTGAAGGGCCCCTACGAGACTGCGATAGCGGGTCGGATCCTCGTATGGTACGCCGGTTGCGGCACTAAGCTTGGGCTTAGTATCAACTGGAGTGGAATTGGACTTACAAGATGACATCCCAGCCCTCTCAATGATCTCAGCTGCATACTTCTTTTGAGATAAGAACAACACATCTGAATGACGAGTGACAATAATTCCTAAAAAGTAACTCAAGGGTCCCAAGTCTTTCATAGCAAACTCAGAGCTGAGTATGGTCATGACAGACTGACGTAAGGCATCGGAAGAAGTAGTCAAAATGATATCATCCACATATAACAGAATATAGGCCAAGGACGAACCACGACGGTAGATGAATAAGGAATTATCCGACCTGCTGTGAGTGAACCCAATAGTCGAAATATAGTCTGCAAACCTCGTTAACCAGGCCCGTGGAAACTGCTTATGCCCATATAAGGACTTCTTCAACAAACAGACATGATGCAGATGTTTAGGATCCCTGAATCCCAAAGGCTGATGCATATAGACTGTTTCCTTGAGATCCCCATGCAAGAAAGCATTTTTTACATCTAACTGATGAATAGGCCATGCCTTCGAAAGAGCCAAGATGAGCATAGTGCGAATGGTAGCCGGCTTGACCACCAGACTAAATGTCTCACCACAATCTACACCAACCTGCTGAGTCTTACCATCGCCCACAAGCCGCGCCTTATGTCGGGCAAATGACCCATCTGAATTTTCCTTATGAGCAAAAATCCACATAGACCTAATAATATTAATACCAGATGGAAGGGGCACCAACTCCCACGTGTTATTATCAATAAGAGAATTATATTCATCGGTCATAACAATTTTCTAATTTGGGTCATTTAATGCAGACACATGATTTCGGGGTAAGGGTGATTTAAGAACATTAGAATGTAAATTAAAATGTATTTTTTGTGTAAAAATCCCCCGTTGACTACGGGTGACTGGTCCATGACTCGGGCAGGGTGGGGGTGGATTTTGGGAATTTTCGGGACTCGGACGGACCGGCCAGCAGGCAATGTGGGCCCTGCTAGCCCGCATCGAGAACTCGAAACCGGAACTGGGCCAATATTGGACCCAGATATAGTACTTGGAACTGGGCCAGAACTGGGCAGAACGGATGGCCCAGTTGCTGGACCTAAATTTGAAGATGACACCGTGTGGGGAGTACCAGCGGGCAGTGGGCCCGCTGGAGAATTTTAAGTGCGGGATACGTCCGAAAAATGGTGAATAATATACAGGGATATACTATCATCCAAAAAATTATACGAACTAGGCACGGGAGTATTAACTTTAGCAATTAGAAATTGGGTTTCATCAAAAATTACATGGCGATTAATGATGATTTTATTGGAGGATAAATCAAAGCATTTGTAACCACGATGATTAGACGGAAAACCCAAAAACACACACGGAGTAGACCGGGCCTGAAGTTTGTTAATTGTGGTGGGCGAGAATAACGGATAACACAAGCATCCAAAAAGCCAAAGATGAGAATAAGAAGGAGTTTTATTATATAAAATTTGAAGAGGGGAAGAATATGTCAGACCTTTGGAAGGAATAATGTTAAGGAGATATATAGTCATTTCAAGAGCATGATGCCAAAATATGAGGGTATGGAAGCGTGAATTAATAGAGTTCGGACAATGTTATTTATGGAACGAATTTTGCGTTCGGCTTTCCCATTTTGTGAAGACGTATGAGGACAAGAAAAATGAAAATTGATCCAATTATCAGCATAGAATTCCCGAAACACCCCATTGTCATATTCTTTGCCATTATCACACTGAATATTTTTGATTTCTCGTTCGAATTGGGTTCTAATGAATGCTCCAAATTTTAAGAAGACGGAAAAAACTTGAGATTTTTTCGCTATCGGAAACGTCCATAAAAACTTAGAATAATCATCCAAAAAGAGAACATAATACCGATGACCCAAAGAACTAAGAACAGGAGACGTCCATAAGTTGCTATGAATAATATCAAATGGCATTAAAGTATTAGAATTTGAGTCTACAAATGGCAACCTAACAATTTTTCCTAAAGAACAAGACTGACAATTTGGAGTACTACTCGTACCCTTACAAGAAATAAAATTATTTTTATCTAATGACGACAAAATAGATGATCCCGGATGACCCAGACGAGCATACCACAAGGAAGGAGAAAGGGTTGCAAATGCAAAAGGCAAGGCTTGACTCGATGGACCGGAACTAGGTGTGATAGGATAAAGATCTCCCCTACTATCACACCTCATGAGAGGACTCCCCGTCTTGAAATCCTTCACAGAGAAACCAAATGGATCAAATTAAATAGAAATGGAATTGTCAGTAGTGAATTTACGAACAAAGACTAAGTTTTTAATCAATTTGGGGGCATCTAGGGTGTTTTTCAAGATAAGAGGAGGATGAGGGGGAGATAAAGTTTTATGACCATAACCACGAATTGGAATAGAATTACCATTACCAACAATTATGCCGCGAGGGTTGCTCAAATTGGAATAAGACGAGAGCCTACCTGAATCAGATGTCATGTGGGTAGTGGCACGGGTGTCCATATACCAATTCGGGTCTAGAGGATTTAAACCAAGCATGGGCATTGCAGATTTGATGTTGGTAGACGTGGGTGTCGCTGCGTGATGGGCCTGCGGGGGCCAAGGCCCAAGTACTCCCGCTGTCGCCTCGGCCCGCACGACCGGTCAGTATATGGTCCAGGCGATCGGGCCCGGATCGCCGCCGGGCCGCCCACCGCCGCGGGGCGAAAACTGGCCTGGCCCAAATTGTGGCTGTGGGGCCCATTGCCATGGCATAGGGGCCCATTGCCATGGCATAGGGGCCCACTGTGGGGCCCAGAACTGCTGGTGCTGCTGCTGACCACTGCGGGGACCACCACCGCCACCACCATTCTGTCGGCTGCCGCCGTTGTTGTTGCCGCGATTTTTTCCATTATTTTTCTTATTTCCACCCTTTTTGCCGCCACCGTTGTTGCGGTTTTGGCCTGAGTTGTTGGAATGGGTAGGATAAACCGTGGACTCGGTCATCATGACTATGGGACTAGCACTGGTAGCCGCTCATTTTTCCATGCATGCTTCTTCGAGTGTAAGCATAGAACGGGCCTGATAAAATTGTGGAAGCGGATTGCTTTGCCGAATAAGCGTTCCAACACCATTATAGGCCTCAGAGAGGTCGAAAACCATTTGGGAGACCAAACGATCATTCAAAACTGGCGCGCCAATGTTGCGAAGTTGGTCCGCTAATTCGTTTAATCTTTTGCAAGAAGTCGAAACGTTAGGGAAATCTTTCATATTGACGTGGGAGAAATCTTGCTCAAGAGTAACGGCTCTAGAATTTTGATTATCTTGGAGTATATCACGCAGTCTATTCCAAGTTACTTGTGCCGTAGCGTCATGCTCAATAATTGTTTGCCAAAGGTCGGTAGAAATTGTGGGATATATCTACTGGAGGACCGTGGCATCAAGAGTCGTCCATAACTTAGGATCATCCTCGCGTTTTGGCACCTCCGTATCCTCAGGAGCCGTGGGGATGATGTGATGGATGACTTGATACGATCATGCGTGAATTTTGAACAGTTCGGCCCACGTCGCATATTGGACGTTTTCTATTTCAAGAACAAGAGGGATGTTATTCTTGATGTTAGAAATTGTAAGGGCAGGATGAAACGTGTTCCGGGATGTAGACATATTGAGAGAACAATATGTGATTGAGGGATTTGGGAGAAAATTTTGGAAGAAAAATCGGAAGGAAGAACAAGCAAACCTAGAGAAGGGATTTCGGGTTTGTTGCTCGAGAAGAAAGAAATTTTGGGGGAGAAAATTTCGAACCTAGACTTCTGATACCATGAAAGAAATAATCCCTTGATCATTTTCATTGATTTAAAGGCTATATATACAAGTTACATATTTCCATAATAGGAGAATCTTATTCCTATTCTACTCCTAAAACCTTATTCTACTTGGATCCTAACTATACAATTATGATACCCGACCCGTCCCCGCCCCGTTGGACACCCTTACTTGATATCAGAATATGTGTGTTGTACTTTTCGTTTCACTCTATCAAAAGCAAAACGAAAAGATAAGAAAAATAATAATATAAAACTACAATTCATATGCGCAAATTTTATTATCACTATCATATACAATGGTGGATGACTCTAAAGTCATTACTAGAAATAGATGTTTTTACAATCAATAAATCAGTGAAAATTTTGTGTAAAAAATATGATTTTTCATATCATTCCCAGCGAACCAGCTCATCAAAAAAACGCATGGTTGAAAAGAGGTTCACATTGAAATGCTGAAAAACTTTTTGATTTTTTGTATGAAAAAAATACTCCCTCTATTTCAAATTTTTGTATGGTTTTGACTTGACACGGAGTTTAAGAAAGTAAAGAAGACTTTTGAATTTTGTGGTCTTAAATTAAAGATATGAAGAATATATATCAAAATGACTTTTAATCCTATGATCTTAAACATGTCACGTAAAAAGTTGAAATTAAAAAGTTGCCAAAAAAAGAAAGAGACAAACATTTTGAAATGTAACCAAAAAGAAAAGTAAGAAAAATATTTTGAAATAGAGGGAGTACTATTTTTTATTACTTTGGAAATAACCACTAAATATTTTTGAGGGAAAAATAGTGATATTTCAGTGGTTGGTGTAAATTTCCTTAGTAGAACACCTCTTACCAAACAGAAAAATCTAATATTTTTTTTGCTAAAATTAATTGTCCTGTTTTCTTTTTTTGGAGGAAATTTCATTTAATGCGTTTTTTTCTTCTTAAATGTTGGAGGAAATTATTAATTTTTTGAAAGGTTTTAGTCTTGTTAATACGTTAATTTTAAAGCTATTACTTTTTTCGGGAAGTATTTTAAGTCATATAAACAAGTTAAAGCAGTGCAATTCGTAGGAATGCCCTTCAAACGGGATGATATTTAATTTTTGTGGGTCTATAAGTATTGTCCTTCCGCCCTATTAACCATATATTAAAAGATTATATTACCCTCAATCCCCAAACATATAAAAACCTTAACGAACTTCAACGGCAAACGAAAACCCAAACAATTGAATCTCAAAAAATCGCAGAAAAGCGGCAATCGCAAATCTCAAATTTCAAATCCAAAAAGGTAAAAAAATATGATTAAATTTTAGTTTAACATAATTCAATTGAATATATACATTCAACTGAACGTAATTCAATTCAATTAAGCAGTTTGATTAATTTTAAATTTGCTAATATTTCAAAATATTTGTTTAGTTTAGTGTATTCTAACCTAATTGTTCATAAACAACTGATATTACGGTGAAATTCAGATGAAAATCAACATTCCTATTGATAATTTTACTATCAGATCGCTATCAGATATATGACTTATTTTTTATTTTCATTAGTTTATACTAGAATTGATAATAAGTTATGCCTTATGGCATAATTTTAGCATAAACTCTGCCTAATAAGGCATATATAGACATACATATTGTTCTGATTATGTTGCTTTTAATTAGTATATAATTATGCCGATTAGAAGAATTTGTTGAATAAGTCTTTCTTATTATGCCGGATGAGGCATTATTAGAGTTTGTTGAATAAGTCTACCTAATTATACCAGATAAGATTTCTATAGTACTATTTTGTTATTTTGATTAGTTTATATGTTGCTTTTAATAGTGTATAACACTGCATTATTCGGCAGTGTTTGTTAAATAAGTTATGCCTTACAACATAAGTTTACCATAAACTATACCTAATAAGGCAAATATAGACATACATAGTGTTCTGATTATGTTGCTTTTAATTAGTATATAATTCTTCTGATTAGGCAGAATTTGTTGAATAAGTCTATCTTATTATGCTGGATGAGGCATAATTATAGTTTGTTGAATAAGTCTACCTAATTATATTGGATAAGATTTCTATAGTACTATTTCATTATTTTGATTAGCTTATATGTTGTTTTTGATTAGTGTATAACACTGCCTTATTCGACATAATTTATTAAATAAGTTATGCTTTATTTGACAGAATTTGTTAAATAAGTTATGCCTTACGACATAATTTTAGCATAAACTCTGCCTAATAAGACAGATATAGACATACAAAGTATTTTGATTATGTTACTTTTAATTAGTACATAATTGTGCCGATTAGGCAGAATTTATTGAATAAGTCTGACTTATAATGTCGGATGAGTCATAATTAGAGTTTGTTGAATAAGTCTAACTAATTATACCGGATAATGTTTCTATATTACTACTTTATTATTTTGATTAGTTTATATGTTGATTTTGATTAGTGTATAACACAACCTTATTCGGCAGAGTTTGTTAAATAAGTTATGCCCCACGACATAATTTTAGCATAAACTTGCCTAATAAGGCAGATATAGACATACAGAGTGTTAGGACTATTTAGGCATATAATTATGTCAAATTATGGATAATTATGCTGGGTGGGGCATAATTTACGTTCCCAAAGAGATACACAAACTATATGTATAAGGAGATTATGCCTCTAGAGGGAAGATTAAGAAGTTTCAATAATATAATTGACACTGCAATTATTTTTTCATTCAACTTAATATTGGCTTATACAGGAAAAGAACAAAAAATATGTCTGATCAGGAAAAACTTTAGTATGACATAAACTATTGGATTATAAATTATCTGTATAACTTATACGAGTTACTTTTTCACTCAATTGAATATTTGTTTATGCAGGAATCTAGAAAACCATGGGGACAACATGCATTTACATAGCCTTGAATGACAAATGGGACATCAGCTACAACTATGTGGATCATGAGACGAAATAATACTTGTTAAGGATGGTATAACATTCAAGGAATTCACTCAACGAAATATTTGAGACACTCACACAAGAAACCCAACAAAAGAAACGAACATATGGTTCCACACAAGTGAGAAAACGTCCAAAGGAATGCGTGTAACAAACGATAATGAGCTTAGCACTTGCATGTACCTGATCAACAATGACAATAGCTTTAAAAAATCCGATTTCATAATAGATGGCAATGAAACTAATACACAACAACACACATTGCCCACAGATCATAACAGTTCCCTAACAACGATTTAAAGACAATGCATAGAACAAATTGACAGATAAAGACAATGTTGCCTCTATAATGACGAAAACATGGATGTAATTGACATTGATGAAGAGATTACTTACCACACTCACATAAGTGAAGCTTCACAAAATATAGAATTTCTCACTTCCAACCCAATAGATTCACTAGAATCACGAGGACAACCATCTAACATTACTAAACAAAGCCATTTCACACCCCATTTCTAAACTGCTATACGATTGATACTTTAACAGAGAATGAAACACTAACTCCAAACCCAACCCCTGAACAACCACAAAGACAATCTATCTACATTCCACAAGGTTGAAATCAACGACCAAACCACTTTCCTTGCATTCAATAATAGAAAATTCAATGCATATTTTATTACTGACTCTAACACCGATAGTTTAAGAAACTCAAATACAGTCATCCAACGTTAGAAAAGTAGTGAAGAGAAAGAGAATACAAACTGAAACAACAATTTTGACACCTAGATGGATCAATGGATCAAGTACAAGTCGAACTGTGTTCAAAGATAAAAATGATGTCAAAAAGTGCATGAATAACATAGAAATTACCCATCATCAATAGTACAAAGTAGAAAAGTCATGTACAAAAAGGTATTACATCAGATGTCTGGACTCAAATTGCATATGGCGTTTCGAATTGTTCAAGGTTGAAAGACTCGAACTTTTTAAGGTGGTGAAGTTTGAGAAGAAGCATAGTTGTTCAATTGATTTCATTACCTCTGACAAATGCAACATCAAAGGTCATATTCGAGTACATCACAGATCTAGTACGACATACACTATAAGAGACAACCCCAAAGTTTGTGATTGAAGAAATGAGAAACAGATATGGATTGCACATTGATAACCAAGGCATGTCGTTCCCTCCAACACACTTATGATGTGATAAGAGGGAGTCCAGAGGATAACTACAAGAATTTGCCTCAATATCTTCACACGGTGAAAGCCAGAAACCCTGGCACACAAGTGAACTTGAGGTGGGAAAGTGACAAAAAGTTTAAGTATGTTTTTTTGCTTACGGAGCATCTATCGAGGGTTGAGAACACTTTAGATCAATAATAATGGTGGATGCAACATTCCTAAAGTCAAAATATCGTGGGGTGCTCATGATAGCAGTAGCAAAAGATGACAATAACAACATATTCCGACATTTGAAATTCCAGACTCGAAAATAATACATCATACAAATGGTTCTTCAAACACGTCAAGAGGGTGTTTGGCATCCGAAAAAATCCATCAATTCTATCTGATCGACTCATGTCAATTGCAACTGCACTCAGAGAAATTTATCCAGATTGCCACCATGGAATATGCATCTACCACATGGAGTAACACATACAAAAATTTTTTTCATCTGAAGCTATTTTAGCACTATTCTACAATGTATCAACTACCTATAAACATACAAATTTTGATACCTACATGGCACAGATAAGACACATCAACCCCAAAGTTGCATAATACATAGAGGAAGAGCCGCCGAAAAGATGGGCACGTTCGTTTTACACCAACATGCGTTACAACATGCTCACAACAAATAATATAGAGACAATGAATTCAGTGGTGAGGAAAGCAAGGGAGCTGCCAATACTGGCATGTATAGATTATATACAAAACAAGCTGCAAAATTAATTTTACCAAGAAAGATTGGATGCAACAGGACCGTCACATGATCTGACATCATGGGCTGAAAACATTTTGCTTGATAAGATAAGTGAAGGTTTCACGATGAAGGTAAAAAATATATTTTATCAACAATTTAACTCATCATAAAAATATTTACATCATACTTACATGACAACCTAACTACTGTTTTTAGATAGACTTAAGTTATATTTTTAGAATAAATTATGCCTAATAAGCCAGAGATAGAACTATAGAGTGTTAGACAAATTATACAAAATCAATGCATAATCATGCCGGATGGACATAATTTCAGTTTCACAAGAGAAACACAAATCTATAGTTTCACAATAATTATGTCTTAAGAGGCAAGATTATGAAGTTAATAACTTAAGAAATAATTTTAGCACAAACTCTGCCTAATAATGCAGAGATAGACCTACAAAGTGATAGACAAAAGTTAGTCATTTATATTATTTCTTTCGACAGGTAGGGAATATATTAATTATTTATATTATTGCTTTCCACATGTAGAAAATGTTACTACAATAAAATATGTGGTGAAAGACAAAGGTTATCAATATAACGTAGATATAAAGAATATGACTTGTGACTGCTTAGAGTTTTAAATTGATGAGCTACCATGCACCCACGCCATGGAAGTTATGTGTTCAAATAATCGGGAAAAAAAAATGGAAAAAAAAAACCAAAAACAAGCATGGCAAGTAGAGATAATGCGATCCTGGATATCCGAGACCACGAATTCACCATTTTATAGTGGATCCTTAAAATTTAGTCCCCTCATCCGGATCGTATCCATTTTTGACGGATGGATTATCTTCCTCCCAGTATAAAACGGATATACCGGTCGCAGAGTAGACCCGTGGACATCAAATGCCTTCACGAACTCAAAGTTGGCATAAGTACCTTAAAATTGCTAAGGCTCCTTGATAGTTTTATTTGTCAAAAGAATGTTTAATTTTCCTCGCGTTAACTCAAAAAAAAAAATAAAGATGTAACTTCGATAAAAAATCAGGCATTGCCTAGTGAATGATAATATCTCCATCGAAAGTAGTTTCGAAATAGGTTTGATTGTTTGGAAGGTTTTTCCATCCATTTCTCATTCACACCAACTTGGCTAGTTTTATTCATTAACTAACATTTTCAACTAATAGCTCACAATCAAAACGAGACAACGATAGATAAGAGATGTTTGACCAAATATGTATAACACAAAAAGCTGTTAGATAAGTAAAAATCGTTTGTCGGTTTTAAAAAAAATTCTTAGGTTCAAGAAACAAGCATGGAAAGAGATGTATAAAGGTGAAATACTTTCAGTTAGAAATGAAGAGTCATGGATTATACCACAAAACATCATGGATATCAAAATATTGCCACCAATAATAAAAATCGTATACACAGGTGAGGAAACAAACAAAAAGATATCGTCCAAGAGGAAAAATAACAAAGTACACATACAGATGTGGTAGATGCAAGTTCTTTGCACATAATATGGAACAGTGTTGCCATAGTCCAGCTCTCAATCCATACGCAAGGAGACACCGCAAAAAACTTTGATAGTGACAATATACTATTTGTTTTTATATTTTATACGATTCTTGTTAACTAAATGGCCAAATTTATTTTTGATTACACTATTTAATATATTACTAAATGGTCCATGTTAGTATTAAATTTATTCGTTTGCTTAAACAACACATAAAATAAAACTATACCTGAAAAGGCAAATTTTTTGTATAACTAAACTACCACAATGAAAAATATTAAAGAATTTATGCCATGAGGCATAATTACACATTCCTATATTTTTCCATTTCTTTTTTATAAAACATATATATTCTTAATTGTAAAAATAAAACAACATATAAAAAAGTTATAATACATTAATATAACATTTTCAGTAGTTTCCTAGCATAAAAATTGGAAAAAGACTTCAATTTTATAACTTTTACCTCCTGTGGTAGGTATAACATAATTGGTCGGATGAGGCAAAAACATTATTTTTCAACTCGAGTAAAAGACTACAAACTGATAAGTTCATGCCGTAGAACTAATTCCATAGGGCGCAACCACATTTTTAACTATGATATCTTCATTTCTTAATAAGAAAGATGAATCCAACAAAAAAATATAATAAAATTTACTGGATAAGTCAAAACTACGGTACATCAGAAGACATAGATTTGTAAAAGGGTTTGAACAAATTATGCCGGATGAGGCATAATTTCAGTTTCGCTAATTTAGACGGAAAAAGGCAATATTGTGCTAGGTAGGACATAAATTTCAGTTTCATGAGAAAATTAACTTCATTATCCCGTACAACTAATTCTACAACTAATTAACTTCAAAATTACAGTACATCAAAAGATATAGACGTGGAAGTTTGAACATATTTTGTTGGATGAGGCGTAATTTCAGGTTTAGTTATTTACGGAGAGAGACAAGATTATGCTAGGAAGGGCATAATTTCAATTTTCAGGAGAAAAAAACTTCATTCTTAGATAAAATTTATGTCTAACTATGTCGGATGAGGCATAATTTTTGTTTCAGAAGAGAAACACACACTATATTTATAAAAAATGATTATCCGTCAAAAGATAAGATTATGAAGTTTCAACAAAATATAATTGACACAACAATTATTTTCTTCATTACTATATATTAACATGTGATATTACGGCAAAGATTATATGCGTTAAGGAATAATTATACTTTGTTATTTTTTTCATAATTATATATTAAATTTGTATGTTCATAGTTTGGATAATGAAACAAAATATATAAACTAAAACCATTATAATTACTTAAATAAAACGCAAGAAACAAAAAATACATTTCAAACAACTAAAAAACAGAAAAATAACAAGAATAAATTAAGAAAAGTCTAATTACTCTCATGAAACTCATCAATATCTCTAAGAATTGATGAAAGTGATGAAGATCCATCAAAAGAAGAATCATCGGATAGAACAGTAGGATGCTCGGCAAAAAAACTCTAAGATCAGCAACAACAGCCTTGAGAAAATTGAATCCATCATCCAACTCCTTCTTTTTTATTTTAATTTTATCCATTAAATTAAGAATATCATGCAAAACTCTTTCGAGCTTTGCTTTATCAATAGTAGAAGAATGACTTGAAGAATCAAACTGTTTTGTCATCCTGTCAAATGAGTTTTCGCTCCCTTGTTTCATTCGTTCTTTTTGCAATTATTTTTTAAAACCATCACCCGACAAAAAAATTATTTTAATGATTTTCCACTAAGATTTGATTAACTGCCACTTTTGCATGAAATTTTCTGTAATCTCATTGCTTCCAGGTACTTTCATGAGATATTTTTTTACTTTAAAAAAAAAACTATTTTGACAACTGAGATTTTTTCCCCCTTGAATTGAGAATAAAATGGATGATGCTATTTATAGAATCAAAAATCATAAAATCAACAACCAAATTTGAAAAATAAATGAAGAGGGTGAGGCAAAATTTAAGTTTACTTAATATTAACAAAATTATGCCTACTAGGGCATACTTTTAGTTTCACAAGAGTTACACAACCCTTTAGTACTACAGAGATTATGCCGGATGAGGCAAAATTATGCCAGAAAAGGACAAGAATTCAATTTCAGTATGGAATAAACTTCTTCATTGTTAGAAAAAATAACTATGACGGAAGAAGTAAAACTTTAAATAATGTCAAAGGAAGATAGAACGTACTTAGTGTTAAATAAATTATGCCAGTACAAAATGCAAAAAAATACAAAGTGTAAACTTTCACTTTATCAACAAAAATATCTAATATGTCTTGCCATTTATAAACATTAAGAAACACAATACAACAACATAAAAAACCATCATTCGCATAATACTGACAACATAATTCAAACTATAACTTTTGTTTATTTCTACGGTTAATATTCTTGTTCTTTTTGTTATACATGTATTTCATGTTATTGAACTCGAAGTAATCATGTCCATAATTTTCTGGTGGAGTCTCATAGCCTCTTCTATACTTGACATGCCCATGACAAACAAGATTGATCGCCCATTTTTTCATATAATCCAACAAATCTTTGCCCTTGTAAGAAGATGAATTTTCACCACTTATCAGCAAGTCAGCAAACGTGATCACAAAACAGCCACAATTCGAATCTCTAAAAAAATCATAAAACAATGTAACATTAGTAAAAACATTAAAAACAAAATACAAAACTAGAAACCAAACAGAGAAATGACAAAAAAAGAAGAAAAATACTTACGATCATTGCTTTGGACATTTAGGAAAGGAATATGTCAGATCTCTAAAATTTGTAAATGTTGACCTGAATTTTGCAAAATCAATAACTTTCAACATTTTGGGAATAAGACTGCAGTAACCCTTAATATGCTTAACCAACTCTTTGTTTTTTGCTATTCCTCAGTGAATCATAGACATCAATGTGACACTTATCAATATCGAAGACTCCAAGTACAAAGTGTTTAACATGCATAGTTTCATCAAAAACCTAACCGCATTGGTATTAAGACTTTGTCAACATACTCTCACGATGTACTACATTTCGCTTGTCTCCCATATATTATTTCATTAATATAGAAAAATAAATTTGATGGATTGTAATACCAATGAAAGTTTTTCCCTTCTTCATACAATCTCATCATCGTTTTCTTCAATAAATTATCAAAGGTGATATTTGTTGTTATGTACCAAGTACAATTATCAGATGGTGGATGATTTAATTGCTTCTTCCTCAGTTAATACATGGCCACATTAATATGCTGCAGTATACAAAAACTAAAAACAAAAGTAAAGAAAACAGATCAGGGAACACAGAAAAAAATGAAGCAACGACTAACAAATATGAAGCAATGACTAGCAAATTATGTCTAATGGACATAATTTCAGTTTCACAAGAGAAAGCATACACCTATAGTACTATACAGATTATGCCGGAAAGGGAAAGAATATACCAAAGAAATAAATTTTATACATTAAAATAACACAGAAAAGAAAAAAAGCATGGCGAACCTCATCATCAATTGCATATTTTGAAAACATAAATTTCCGATAAAATATCCTTTTCTTGACTTCAAACAAGCCCAACTGATAACTGTGATCAAGATTATTGATATCTTTAGCATAGAAATTGTTTCGCTCTCGCTATTAATAAATAAAATATGAAATGAATGTCACCAAAACAAAAAAGAAAAGAGACACAAACTTCAACAACCAACATAGTATGAAACAGATTATGCCGGAAAGGAATAATTTAAGTTTACAAAGACTAACACAAATATATAGTAATGTCTTAATTATGCTTGAGGAGGAAAGATTATGATATTGATGGGGGTAGTATATATAATACATAAAAATAAAATTTACTCAGTAGGTTAAAATAATTTAGGTGAAAGATCTTGTGGATTGATGAACTTCTCAAAAAACCTCACAACGTTTTCATTTTTTTCGTAATGAAAAGGGTAAATTCGTTTGTAATTGTCATTCCAATCACTTTTTGGCTTACGAACACCAATATAAAGATTATTGTTCTCATAATACAACATCCAATTTGGTGGAGAGGTATCAGCAGCAACACTCGAGATCCTTGCCCTTTGACCCCAAGTCTTTAATGAAAACAGTGGAGGTCGTATGTTAACATTAGATAACTCTGGCCTCTTTCATCGTTTATAGGTCTCCGTAGCAGCAGGGGTCCCGATATCCCAAGCCATATCCACAGCAAAAGAAGTTATATCCATAATATCTAAAAAGTCATCATCACTTTCCTCACTGCTCTCACCACATTGGGATTGAACACTCCCTTCACCAACATCATTAGACTCAACAGAAGTACCCTGTGCAACTATGTCTGGCGTATTTTGGAATTTAACACTCTCTTCAACAATATCAGCAGACTCCCTGGGAGTACCTCGTGCAACCGACTCTGGCACAACAGTTTCGCCGGTTAAGGAATTACACACAAGAATAGAATACTCTGCAACAACATCACTATAGACAATAATGGCTTGCTCATCAATGTGATCTTCACCATCTGCAGAAAAGGCAGCTTGTTGAGATACTTGTTCCATCATAGTTACCACGTTAATTGATTCATCATACTCTTCTCTCCTGACATCTCCAATAAGAGATTCAACTTGCATTTCACTAACATCAACACCAGAGTTTGATTGAACAGCATCCGACAACAATACATCATGCTCTTCTCTTGTATGTTCTCCAATGGGAGATTCACCTTGTGTAGATTCAATTCCACAAACGTCTACACCAGTGGTAGTTTCAACAAGATCTGGTAACATTGGATCACTCTTTTCTTTTCTTCTTTCTTCAACAAAAGATTTAGCTTGCTCAAATTCTTGGTCTGTACCAGCAGCCATAATACTTTTAGGCGAGCCTACTTAATTTCAAGCTCTACCCTATACTGGTATACAACACCAGATTTAAAACGGAGACGCAACCATTTTTCCTTCTTTGCAACAGGTTCAATAACATTTCCAGAAGTCAAACTTCCTTCTTCGACAACTTGTTCAGTAGCAGCCCCTCCAAAATCATCCAAAACAACTTCACTCGCGCTACCATCAAGATGATTATTAGAAAAATTACCAAAAATGAATCTCCTTCTTCGGCAAACTTATTCAGTAGAAGCCCATCCAACATCATTCAAATCAACTTCAAATGTGCCGCCATCAGCATAATCTTCACTAATATTAGCTAAACTTCACCGTCAACTTGTTTAGTAGAAGCCCCTGCAACATCATCCAACACAACTTCAGTCACGCTGCCTTCAAAATCAAATCCATCAAAACCTTCACCTCCAAAATCATTTGGAGGACTATCCACAATATCAATAGGATTCCGAACACCACCAACTTGGTCAGGTGATCGTTCAATATCAGAGGTCTCATTGACATATTGCGACCGCAACGATCATATTTGTGACCCAACAGATGGTCCAATGACCTTCTAACGAGAACTAGCTCTTTTATAACCCTTTCAAACAATAGGGCACCGAGTATTAGATCTTGTCTTCTTCTTTCTACCCTCTTCAATGGGAGTAGACAAATTAATAAAATCAGTATCTTCAGTACCATCATTATCACCAACAGAACTTTCAAATTAAAATTTTAACCTTGCTTTTTTAAGAGCTTCAATCAATTTATTCATTTGTTTCTTCTCAAACTTCTGATTTTCCAAAATTATTATAAAAAAAATATTGTGACAAACACAAAGGAGATTAGAAGGTAATGAATAGAAATCTACAAGTATAAAATAATTATGCCGATAAAGGCAAAATTTAAGAGTCAAAAGTTAAATAAATATCTCAAACTGTTGACAATTATGCCGAATGGGACAAAATTTGTTTTAGTAGAGACATAAAAACAGATTTTTACAAAAAAACTATCCGAAAACGTAATAGATACAAAATCCGAAAATACAAAAAAACATTAAAAAAAATAACACAAAAAAATGAAAAGAAAAACATGTGAAATTCCACACAAAACAGGAAAAAAAAAGGAAGACATAATATGTACCTTAACACGATCCTCTAAAGAAGTGATTTCATCTTCACTTTCGGTAAGCGTAAATAGGTCAATCACACCTTTACCTTTCTATTGAAATACAAAATACATAGGGGAAAAAAAAAAAAGAAATCCAACAAAGATAAACTCAGTTTAATGGAAAAATCCAAGTAAAGATAACATAAAAATAAAGGTGAATAAATGTAGTTACCTTATTTAAGTAATCTCGAGAAGTAAGCATTGTATTCAATTTTGGAAAATATGGATCACGGGGGCTTTACAGACATATGACAGCATAAGAGGTTCATCCAGACTGCCAATAATTTCCACATATCTTTTACGATAGTCGGTGAACAAATCCCAAATCCACACAAAAAAAACGTAGATGAAACCAACAAGAGCAATTTGTTTCCTTGGCCTAAGTGAACCTAGCATGAACACACTTTTGAGTGACTTCAAAAGCTCTTCGTAACAGATATGTCCCCAATTATACTACTGAAACAACTCAATATCCTCAATGTAAGTGAGATATTGCCACTTGATTGACTTATCATCCCTACCACCAAGTAATACACAACCTAAAATATACACCTCGACCAACATAACATCATTAAGGTCTTTGTCTTTATTTTCAAGTTCTACTCCAATGTCATCCTGATTCATGAACTTTATTAACTCACTAATTTTCAAATGATTTACCATCCTCACTACCAAAATATTTCTTCATAAGAGAACTCCTATTGATTGTCTTTAATTTTTCATGAAATGAATGGGGAGGATGAGTAATTGACAATCAAGTAACTTTTTAAAGACTTCTCGGGTGAATTTCACAATAGTCCTTTGTAGATTAAAACACATAACATTGGGATCCCTATTGTGAACTTCTGACAACAGTATAACATCCAATAAAACCCCAGACACGTTCAATTTAGTCAATTCTATGAACTCTCCAAAAGGACGAGTCTTCAATAATCCCAATTGTATTTCTGTCAGAAAGTTACTAACAGTTCTTACAAAATGTTCATCCCCTCTCCAAGCAACACTAGTATGTTCCCAGTCCTTGAGATCAATGTAATATTCAGGAATTGATTCAATGTCACTCATGATTTAATACACTGAAAATCAAAAACAAAAAAAAAACACAAAACTTAGAAAATAAAAATTGAAAACCCAACTGAATAAAAATCAACACATACAAATCAAAAAGCCGATTAGAATTAGAATACATGCATTATGAAATGGAACAAAAGATATAAAATTAATATTTGAACAGAAAACCCTTATATTAATCTTAAAAGATATAAACAACATACAAGACAACAAAAAAACTTATCAGAATTACATATAAAAAAGAAGTAGCAGAAGAAACTCACAACTAATTGAATTTCCGTTACATATTCGAATTTGAAAGTTGAAAACCGTCAAAAGAATACCCGTCATTTGAGTTTTTAAAACTGATGAAATGAAAAGTTAAAGTGTGAAGAAATGTAAGTGATATAAAGCGGAGATTTTTTTAAAAAGTAAGTACTTGCAACAAATGTTTGCCAAATATGCAAAAAATTATTAATGATAAACTAATAGAAATAAACATAACACGTAATTTATGCCGGAAAAGACATAATTATTTACGCGCCCCACTTAAAAAGGCACGTGCCGTGCATATTATGTCGAAGCAAACATTATTTCCCAAAACAAAATATGAGATTATACCGAAAGGGGCATAATTTTTATTAATTCATAAAAATAGAAATAAAATAAAAATAAAAAAGGGGGGAGAGATATTGAATATTAATTAATTGTAAGTATTTCAATTGATTAATGACCTTAATATATCAAGTAAATAAAAAAAGGTGCTTGAAAGGATAAGCGATGACCTTACGAGGACAAATCTCATACCAAAACAACATTGATAATAAAAATTATGCCAGATAAGACATGCTTTAATTTTTGTAAAGAGAACACAAAATTATACGTAACATACTAATTATGTTGTAAGAGGCCAATTTATACAACAAAAAACCAAAAGATCACTTTTAAAGGATAAATTATTTCAAGTGTCAAACTTCCATTAATTAATTATAAGTCTTTCAAAATAAAATTTCTTCTTGAAAGTTTTAGTAATTACTTGACAAGGGAAAATTCTTACACAAACATTGATAAAAAAATAGAATTCATACCGCCCGATGAGACAAAAAATCATTTAGATAAGACAATAATAAAACTATGAGTAATGTACTAATTATGTTGGGAGAGGCAAAATTATGCCAGGGAAAGGAAGAAGTTCAGTTTGAAAAAATGAGAAGTGTTTGTGCCGGAAGAAACAATCTGTTGCTTTTAAAAACAATATACATCACACGAAAAAAAAGAGGAGAAAACCCAATGATATATTAATTACATTAAAAAACAAAAAGAATTCATTTGAATAAATTTAATAAGTATAACATAACAAAAACACTATTATAAATTCATAAAATATAAAAGTTTACAATACTTTACTGTTCATCAAACAAAAAAAAAAATAAAAACAAAAAATCTCAAAAATATATTTCAGTTCCCTACATCTTCTGTACTACAATATTTCTCAATCTCCAGAAATCGTGCATTTTTTCAACAACACTATCTTCCGGTGTGATCAAAGATAACGAGGGAGATCATCATCATCTTTCTTTCCATTCTCACATCTATAACGTTTACAAGAAACCATATCCAAAATAGGGATATCAACAGTTGTTGCCTCCACAATTACAAGTTTACATCACCTATCTGTTGAGAATGCAGAGATTGATTATCAACTTCCTGCATAAAAAATAATTCTTATAAAAGTAAAAAACTTTACAAAACAAAAATAGAAGAAAAGTAAATACAATGTAATAAACATACTACATTTCGAGTCGGAAGAACTTTATTAGAACTGTAACACCCCGTACCTTCAAACTAAGCCTTGTTCATGATCCACTTGTGTAGGAAACCAAATCGGGAAGTTTACTTTGGAAAATTAGGTTCAGCTCTGCATAGGAAATTTCACGGCAGGAAGTACGGACAGTCAATTGTTTGACGGTCTGTCAAAGTGAACCGTCAATTTCAAAAGTGAAATTGATGTCCTGTTGGTCAATTTTACAAACCATCAAATGCTCGACGGTTTGTCAATCTTCTCTGTCTCTTAAATTTCAAATTTCACCACTTTTGAAAATCTCCAAAAAATGATAGTCAGATTATACGGACCGTCAAATTTCCCTCGATAGCAAACAATATAAATACGACACTTGATTCTAAAAATTAGTTTTTCATATTCTCAAACCCTAAAACGAAGGTTCTCTTTCCAACCATCTCCTACACCAAGGTAAGCCTTTTTCACATGATTTTATGTGATTCTAACGTAATCCTAATGAATTTTATATAGAATCTAATGTTCTTAACCTAGGATTTTTCAGGATAAACCCAACTTAAGACTCGGGGTTTAAGCTTTGGGTTTTTACTCCAAAGTTCATATTTTAAGACAAGTATTGAAGTGATTAAGGTATGTATAGAGTATATCTACATGTGGAAATGTCTTTAATCATCTCCATACCTCGTACAACGAGATTACGAATTACTTCAAAATTTGATATTTATGACCTAGTTCATGAAAAGAATAGAATGTATATCCTCAAGATTATAAATTCATAGTTGTTCATAATTATCACTTTGATTGTTGTGAACTCATCACGTAATCAATATAGACTTGTGTTTGATATCCACGAGTCTCAGTTTAGAATAGTCAGCATGTTCGTAAATTATTTAAAGCTTCAATATTCATAATCAGTTCATAAATTCATATTTAGTATTTCATATCAGTATATTTCAGTATTCCAGTATCATGTCGAGCACTTGTATTTTTGGGCCCAAGGCCAAAGATATATTTGAGCCCAATGGCCACAATTTATGTATACGTATACTTAGGCCCGAGGCCACAAATTTGCACACATGTATTTGTCCTAAGGCCACAACTATTATTGTTTAGTATTTCAGTTAAACAAGTGACTTGTCCATTTCAGTCCAGGAAGTATTCTTATTATTTGCTTCCTATTTCAGTTATCAGACATTAGTTCAGTTTCAAGTTTAGTACCTTATATGTGTATTGATTTGGTTTTCCTTTTCCCGAGCACCACACATCTATTTATTATTTCAGTAGCTTTACATACTATTGCAATTAAAATGTACTAACATCTCTTTATATGGTTCCTACACTTCACGGTGCAGGTGCTGAGTTTTAAGACGATGTATGTGCTCAGTAGGATTGCTTTAGTATAAGTTGCTTGGTGAGCCCCATCTCATTTGGGGTGTCGGCATATCAGAGCCTTTTCCTGGTACACATATTTGAGTCTATACTCATGTTAGAGGTTTCATAGACTAGACTAGTTCGGTATGTCAGACATGTCAATATTTACTACTTTTAGACTTATGATATTTTCAGACTTCTTCCGCTATGATTATTTCAAATTATAAACTCAGTATTATGTTTTGCATGTTTTAAATTATTATTATAGTACATTTTGATGTCCATATTGATTCAACAGCCATGTGGTTCTCTCAGTCACATACAGCCAGGCACCGAATGTCGTGTCTTGCCTAGGTCATGGTTCGGGGCATGACAAAGCTTCGTATTAGAGCACTAGGTTCAAGTGTCTTAGGAAGTTTATGAAATCATGTCTAGTGGGGTCACTTTTATGTGTGTGCGGTCCCCACACATGTAAATAGTTGACCACCAAGACATATTGGATTGTCTCACTTCTTTGTACTCTAGATCGTACAGTTAGAGCTATACCTTCATGATATCCTTCTAACTCGTGCATATTACGTATTTCAGAAAATGCCTGTGAAAATAGAAAGTACACCAAAAGGACATCAGCTAACAGCCAGGGAGTTGCGAATAATGCTGCTCATGAGGAAAATGATCGAGCTCAAAGAGCTTGCGAACCGTGATAAAGATCCCGCTTTGTCGCCCAAAGACTCGACTGATGTTAGGGGAATATTCGATCAACTTGCTCAAGCCCAACGTCAGGGTATGACTCTAAGTACGGTGACAAATGGAGAGTCATCCAGTTCTAAGACTCATGAGTTTCTACGAATGGACCCTCTAGTTTTCACAGGTAGAGATGGCGAAGGATCCCCCGGTCCGGATTCGGTGCCGCCCATTTTATAAGATATGGATCTTCAAAATTTGATCTCCCGATCCGTTTCGACGGATCGGATCTGGATTCTTGTATTTGAGATCCGTATTCGGTCCGAGATCCTACCCGTCCAATTAAATATATTCATAACCTAGAATGTAATTTTATAAGTATTTTCTTAAAATTGCTAAGCACATCCTTGCAAGTTTAATTCTCAAAATAAGTTTAATTTATCGTTAACTCAAAAACCAAAAAATAAAGAGGTAACTGATAATAAAATCAATGTTATATTAGTGAATGATAACATCTCCACAGAGTAGTTAAAATTATATTCACTTCCCAAGCACATTTAAGATTGTGGAAATACTAGTCATTTTCCACAACTATTGTCATTGTCCAACATTTTCAATTAATAGCTCACAATCAAAACGAGACCCGAACAAAATATGTCATATGAACATTTCAAAATTAAAACACAGTTAGCTAAGTAAAAATCATTTGTCAGTTCAAAAAAAAATTCTTAGCTTGTAAGAAATAAGATCCACGAAAAAATGGATCTTGATCGGATGTAGTAGGATCCGGTCCGGATCCTATTATCATTCACGATGGACTTTAGAAAATCTTCCATATGTTATGCATGTTACTGAAGTAGAGGCAGGAGAGTGTAGAGATTATCAGTTGTAGGATGTTGCCAATATCTTGTATGAGTCATGGGAGCAGTCCCGTGGGGAAGATGCACCTTCAACAACTTGGGATGAGTTTGTTGATGCTTTTATTGAGCACTTTCTGCCAGTTGAGGTTAGGGATACAAAGGTCGTTGAATTCGAAAAGCTTAAGCAGAACGGAAAGAGTGTGCGGAGTACTATCTTCAGTTTGTCACTTTGGCAAAGTATGATCCACGTATGGTTCCAGACATGAGGGCTCCGAGTTAGGAATTTCATGTATGGACTTGATCCTCATTTGTAAGATGCAACTATCATTACAACTCAGAACAAAGAGATGACTATTATGAAGATGGTTGTGTTCGTACAGGGTAATGAGAACAGGTTGAATGAAAAGGAAGCTTTCCAAAAGAGAAGGATATGGAGTTTAACAAAAGAGCTAAGTCCTCGGGTCACTTCAGCTATGGGGAGGTCGAGGCTGGCAGTTCTTCAAAAATAGGTCATCAGGACCTACTCCATCTTTAGTCAGTGCCCTAGCACTAAAGTTCAGGAATGATAATAAGAGGCAGAACTTCGAGCAAGTAGCAGGATCACAGTAGCATGACAGCGGTGGCTATAGGGTTTCTAGCATCCTACATGCAACACTTATGGTAAGAGGTACTCAAGGGTGTGTCATTCAGGCATGGATGATTGCTTTGGGTGTGGTCAGCATGGTCACTTTCTGAGGGATTTCCCATCGGCAAGGAAATGTACTGGTGGTAACGTACCTCACTCCACCAATTTCGTAATCAATCGCAATTCTCAAACCAACCACGGCATGGTGTGGCTAAGTATAATAACACAAAAGGAGGTTCAAAACGCCTATATTCTTTTGCCATCGGTTAGGATACAGAGGCTCGTAGACATGTCATCAAATGTATTTTAATAGTCTTCACTTTTGACGTTTATGCCTTTATGGATCTTAGATCCACTCTGTCATATGTAACCCTTTTTGTTGTTAAGAAATTTGTAATAGAACCCAAAAAGTTGAATGAACCCTTTGAAGTATCCATATCGCCAATTGGTGAGTCAGTTATAGCTATGAGGGTATATAGGGGTTGTCCAGTTAAAATATATAATCATATTACCATAGCCGATTTAGTAGAGTTGGAAAGAGTAGACTTTAATGTAATCATGGGCATAGATTGGCTGTCTTCATGTTATGCTACAGTAGGTTGTAGAACCAAAATTGTAAGATTTGAGTTTCTCGATGATCCAATCATAGAATGGAAGGGTGATGCAGTAGCACCCATAGGTTGGATTATTTCCTACCTTTAATCCAAAAAGATGAAAGCCAAGTATTAGAGGTCTGGTGGGTTGACTCAGAATATTGATATTCCTATTTGAAAATTGGAAATGATAAACATGGACTTCATAATAGGTTTACCTCGCTCAGCCCGAAGGCATGATTCGATTTGGGTGATTGTGGATCGACTTACTAAATCATCCCACTTCTTGCCAGTTAAGACCACAAATTCAGCAGAGGATTATACTAAGTCGTATATCCGAGAAATTATCAGGCTTTATGAGACCCCAGTTTCCACCATTTCAGACCGTGGTGCCTAGTTCACAATGCACTTTTAGAAGTCTTTTAAGAAAGGATACGGTACCAAAGTGAATCTCATCACAACTTTTCATTCTCATATATGTCCAGGCAGAGCATACTATTCAGACCCTGGAGAATATGTTGAGGGCATATGTTTTTTGATTTTAAAGGTAATTAGGATGATCATTTGCCTCTCATTGAATTTGCTTATAATAACAGTTATCATGCCAGTATCTAAATGGCACCGTTCAAAGCTCTGTATGGGCGAAGGTGTATATCGCCAATTGGTTGGTTCAAAGTTGGTGATACAATATTTCTAGGACTAGACTTGGTCCATCAGGCTATAGAGAAAGTCAAATTGATTCGGGAGCATTTGAAAATAACCTAGAGTTGCCAAAAGTCCTATTCGGATATGAGGCGTATATACTTAGAATTTCAAGATGATGATTGGGTATTTTGAAGGTCTCACCTATGAAATGTGTCATGATATTTGGGAGGAATTGTCCCCAAGGCAACCACTTGTGTTTTTCTTGGATATGAAGCTCAGTCCCAAATATATTAGACTATATAGGATTTTGAGGAGAGTTGGTCATGTGGCTTATGAACTTGAATTTCCATGAGACTTAGTTGCGATTCATCTAGTGTTCCATGTATCCATGTTGAGAAAGTGTGTGGGAGACCCATCTTTGGTTATCCCTAATGACTCCATCATAGTTAAGGACGGTTTAACCTTTGAGGAGATTCTAATGGCTATTTTGGATCATCAGATTCAAAAGTTGAGAACTAAAGAAGTTGCCTCAGTGAAAGTGTTATGGAGAAGTCAAAGTATTAAGGAGGCTACTTGGGAAGCCGAAGAAGATATGAAGTCCATATACTCACATTTGATTAAAGAACAAGAAGAAAATGTTGAAGGTAACTAACCTTTACATACATACCTCTTATTCAGTTCAGTATTCAGTTTATTATTTAGTTCAATATTTAGTTTAGTGTGCAGTTTTGTATCAAGCTCAGTATTAATGTATTCAGGACAATTCAATATTCTCATGTTTCCTTCAGTCATGCTTAAGGTCCAGTTTCATTTTTTTAACCATGACCTATCATTTGAGGATGAATAATCCCAAGGATGAGATATTGTAACAGCTCGTACCTTTAAACTAAGCCTTGTTCATGATCTACATGGTAGGAAACCAAAACGGAGAGTTTACGTTGGAAAACCAGGCTCAACTCTACAGAGGAGATTTGACAGTAGGAGGTACATATCGTCGATTGTTCGATGGCCCGTCAAAGTGAACCGTCAATTTCACTTTTGAAATTGGTGGCTTGTTGGTCAATTTTATGGACCATCAAACATTCAACGGCCCGTCAGTCTTCTCGTCTCTTAAATTATCGATTTAACCACTCTTTAGAAATTTTCAAAAAATGAAGGTCCGATTATACGGACCGTCGAATGAACCATCAATTTCCCCAATAGCAAATAGTAGAAATACGACACTTGATTCAAAAAAATCAGGTTCTCATATTCTCAAACCTAAAACGAAGGCTCTCTCTTCCCAACTATCTCCTACACCAAGGTAAGCCTTTTTCACGTGATTCTAACGTAATCCTAATGAATTTTAAGTAGAATTCAATATTCTTAACCTAGGTTTTGCAGGATAAATCCAACTTAAGTCTCAGTGTTCAAGCTTTTGGTTTCTACTCTAAAGTTCAGATTTTTAAGACACGTATTTGAGCGATTAAGATATGTAGAGCTTCTATCTACATGTGGGTACATCTTTAATCATCCAAATGCCTCGTTCATCGATATTAGTGTGAATTACATTGAATTTGGGATTTTTACCCTAGTTCATGAAAAGACTAAACTTGTGATTATAACTTCGTAATTATTCATTACGATCACTTTGGTCATTATGGACTCAGTATGTAATCAACATAGAATTGTGATTGATATCCATGAATCTCAGTCTTGAATACGCCGTATGCTTATAAACTAGTTAATGCTCCAGTACTCATAATCAGTTCATGAATTCATGTTTAATATTTCATGTCCAGTATTTTCATGTTCAGTATTTCATGACCAGTATTTTCATGTTCAGTATTTCATGTTCAGTATTACATATCAGTATATTTTAGTAATCTAGTATCATATTGATGACCTGTATTTTAGGCCCAAGGGCATATTATTTTGGGCCCAAGGCCACAATTATTGTATACGTATACTTGGGCTCAAGGCCACAAAATTGTTCACACATATTGGGCCTAAGGCAACAACTATTATCGTTTATTATTTCAGTTACACAAGTGACTCTCCATTTCAGTACAAGAATTTTTCTTATTATTTTCTTCCTTGTTCAGTTATCAGTTTCAGCTTTAGTACAATATCTATTTATTGATTTGGGTTGCCTCTTTTCCCGAGCACCACACAACTATTTATTCTTTCAGTTGCTTTAAATACTAGTGCAATTCAAATGTACTAACATCCTTTTGCATGGGTCCTCCACTTCACGATGTAGGTGCTAAGTTTTAAGATGACACATATGCTTAGTAGGATTGCTTCAATTCAGCTGTTTAGTGAGCCTCATCTCCCTCGGGGTGTCAGTCTATTATTTATAGTATTATATATTATAGCAAAGGTAGTCCAGGGCCTTATCCTGGTAAACAATTTCCAATCAGACTCATGTTAGAGGTTTCATTGAGTAAACTAGTTCAGTATGTCAGACATGGTAGAATTTACTAATTTCAGACTTATGATATTTTCATACTTCTTCCGCTATGATTATTTCAGATTATAAACTCAGTATTATGTTTTGCATATTTTAAATTATTACTATAGTCTATTTTGATGCCCATATTGATTCAGCAGCCATGTGATTCACTCGGTCATATGTAGCCAAGAACCTAGTGTCGTGTCTTGCCTAGGCCATGGTTCATGGGCGTGACACGTGCAATGGCCCCGCGTCGCGGGCCAAATGCAGGAAATCATATTCTTTGAAGTCTTGACCTGCGGAGGGTCCCGTGGTGTATCTGCATCATGGACCATCGCGTATGGGTGAGGTTTTTGGGGCAAAAGTTTGATTTTTATGTTGTAACTTATCTTTAGGCTTGGGGTTTAACTTATGTTTCCTTTGGGTGTGGTCAGCAATGTCACTTTATGAGGGATTGCCCATCGACAAGGAAAGGTATTATTGGTAACGTAGCTCAGTCCACCAATTCAGTAATCAACTGTAATTCTCAAACCCAACTAGGGCATGGTGCGGATAAGTCTAGTAACACATGGATGTCCAAATCGCCAATATGCTTTAGCCGACCATTAGGATATAGATGCTCATACTAATGTCATCACATGTATATTAGTAGTCTTTACTTTTGACATTTATAGCCTTATGGATCTTGGATCCACTCTGTCATATGTAACCCCTTTTGTTGCTAAGAAATTTGAAATAGAACCTGAAAAGTTGTATGAACCCTTTGAAGTATCCACGTCAATTAGTGACTTAGTTATAGCCATGCGGGTATATAGGGGTTTTCCAGTTAAAATCTATCATCGCTTTACCATAGCCAATTTAGTAGAGTTAGACATGGTAGACTTCAATGTAAGAATGGGCATGAATTGGTTGTCTTTATGTTATGCCATAGTAGGTTGTAGAACCAAAATTGTAAGATTCGAGTTTCCCGGTGAGCCTGTCATAAAATGGAAGGGTGATGTAGTAGCACCCATGGGTAGGATTATTTTCTATCTTAAAGCCGAAAATGATATCCAATGAGTACATTTACCATATAGTTCAGGTTAGGGATGCAGATGCCCAGACCCCAACTCTTTAGTCCGTACCAATTGTCAATGAGTTTCTAGAAGTCTTTTCAAAGCATTTTCATGGAGTTCCTCCCGACAGGGAGATTGACTTTGGAATTGATTTGCTTCCCAACACTAAGTCTATATCTATTCCACGTACATAATGGCTCTAGTAGAGTTAAGAGAACTAAAATCTCAGTTGAAAGATCTCCTAGATAAGGGATTCATTAGACCTAATGTCACACCATGGGGTGAACCGGTCTTGTTTGTTTGAAAGAAAGATAGGTATTTGCAATGTGCATTGACTATATACAGTTGAATAAGGTCACCATCAAGAATAAATATCCTCTTCCCAGAATCGATGATTTATTTGACCAACTTCAGGGTCACAATGTTATTCTAAGATTGACCTCAGATCAGGGTACCATCAACTTAAGGTTAAGGAAGTTGATATTCCAAAAACCTCATTTAGAACCCGTTATGGTCATTTCAAATTATGTGTCATGTCATTCGGATTCACAAATACTCCAGCCTCTTTCATGGATCTTATGAACATAGTCTTCAAGCCTTATCTCGATCTTTTCTTTATTGTCTTTATTAATGATATTCTACTTTATTCCAATAGTGAGGCCGATCATGAAGAACATCTCAAAATAGTCTTGCAGACACTTTAGGACCGTGAGCTTTATGTTATGTTTTCTAAGTGTGAATTTTGTCTTAACTCAGTGGTATTCTTAGGCCATGTGATTTCAGGCGAGGACGTTCAGGTTGATTCTAAAAAAATAGACATTGTTAATAATTAGCCCAAACCCACTTTTGTTTCGATATTCAAAGGTTTTTAGGTCTGGAAGGTTATTACAGATGATTCATAGAGGGATTTTATTCTATCTCAACTCCATTGACTAAATTGACTTAGAAGAAGGTCAAATTTCAGTGGTCAGATGCCTGTGAGCGTAGTTTCGAGGAACCGAAAGGAGACTGACTTCTGCTCTAGTGTTAACATTGCTAGAGGGAACCGAGGGTTTGTTGTATATTGTGATGCCTCAGAATTTGGTCTTGGGTGTGTTGTAATGCAGCATGGTAAGGTTATAGCTTATGCATCTAGACAACTTAAACTTCATGAAAAGAATTATCCGACTTATGACTTAGAATTGACAGTCGTGAATTTTTTCACTCAAGATATGGTGTCACTATTTGTATGGAGTTCATGTTGATATTTTCACAGAACACAAGAGCCTTCAGTATATTTTCAAACAGTGGGACTTGAATCTCAGGCAGAGGAGATGGCTCGAATTGATAAAGGATTATGATATAGATGTTCTCTACTATCCAGGAAAAGCGAATGTGGTAGTTGATGCTCTTAGTCGAAAATCCATGGGAAGTTTAGCTCATGTGGAGAAAGAAAAGAGAACCATGAGGAAGGAGATTCATCTACTAGTCAGTCCAGGAGTTCAACTTTTGGACTCTGAAGACGGTGGTGTAGTTGTTCATAACAAGTATGAATCTTCCTTAGTATCCGAAGTGAAGGAGAAAAAATTTAGTGATCCCTACTTGTTGCATCTGAATGAGGAGATTCACAAGTATAAGACTATGGATTTTGAATAAGGGGTAGATGACGGTACCTTAAGATACCGAGGCCGGTTATACATACTAGATGTAGACAGACTCAGATAGAGAATTATGAAAGAAGCACATAATTCCATGTATTCTATTTACCAAAGTTCTACAAATATGTACCATAATCTTAAGGAGATTTATTGGTGGAACGATATGAAGAGGAATGTGGAAGATTTTGTAGCCAAGTGTTCGAATTGTTAATAGGTGAAAGCAGAGCACCAGAGGCCTGGTGGGTTGACTTAGAATATTGATATTCTTCTTTGGAAATTGGAGATGATAAACATGGACTTCATTACAGGTTTACCTCACTCATCCCAAAGGCATGATTCGATTTGGGTGATTGTGGATCAACTTACTACATCAGCTCATAGATTCAGCAGAGGAATATGCTAAGTTGTATATCTGAGAAATTGTCAGGCTTCATGAGATCCAGTGTCTATTATTTCATACCATGGTGCTCAGTTCACAACACACTTTTGGAAGTCTTTTCATAAAGGATTGGGTACCAAGGTGAATATCAGCACGACTTTTCATCGTCAGACAGATGGCTAGGCAAAGCGTACTATTCAGACCCTGGAGGATATGTTAAGGGCATGTGTTCTTGATTTTAAAGGTAATTGGGATGATAAATTTGGCTCTCGTTGATTTTGCTTATAATAATAGTTATCATGCTAGTATCCAGATGGCACCGTTCGAAGCTCTATATGGCGAAGGTATGATCGCCAATTGGTTAGTTCAAAGTTAGTGACGCAACATTACTAGGACCATACTTGGTCCATTAGGCTATGAAGAAAGTCAAATTGATTCAAGAGCATTTGAAAACATCCTAGAGTCGCCAAAAGTCCTATTCGGATGTAAGGTGTAGAGACTTGGAGTTTCAAATTGATGATTGGGTATTTATGAAAATATCACCTATGAAATGTGTCATGATAATTGGGAAGAAAGGGAAGCTCAATCCCAGATATATTGACCATACAAGATTTTGAGGAGAGTTGGCCTAGTGGCTTATCAACTTGAATTTCCATAAATTTAGTTGCGGTTCATCCAGTGTTCCATGTTGAGAAAGTGTGTGGGAGACCCGTCATTTGTTATCCTTACCGACTCCATCACAGTTAAAGATGGATTGACCTATAAGGATATTCCAGTGGCTATTTTGGATCATTAGATTCAAAAGTTGAGAACTAAGGAAGTTGCCTTAGTGAAAGTGTTATGGAGAAGTCAGAGTATACCGAGTCCATCACAGTTAAGGATGGTTTTATCTATGAGGAGATTCCAATGGCTATTTTGGATCATCGAAATTCAAAAGTTGAGAACTAAGGAAGTTACCTAAGTGAAAGTGTTATGGAGAAGTCGAGTTATTGAGGAGGCTACATGGGAAGCCAAATAAGACATGAAGTCTATATATCCGCATTTTTTTGAAAAACAAGCAAAAAATGTTGAAGGTAACTAACCTTTACATACGTACCTCTTATCCAGTTCAATAATTCACTGTAGTATTTAGTTCGGTATTTAGTTCGTGTTTAGTACAATATCTAACTCAGTATTAATGTGTTCAGGACTATTCAATATTCTCATATTTCCTTCAATCACGTTTAAGGTCCATTCTCATTTTTAATCATTACATATCATTCGAGGACGAATGATAACAAGGGGAGATATTATAATATCTCGTACCTTCAAACTAAGTCTTATTCATGATCCACAAGTGTAGGAAACCAAAATTAGGAGTTTACGTTGGAAAACCAGGTTCCACTCTGCAAAGGAAATTTGATTACGGAAGTACGGACCATCTATTGTTCGACGTTCCGTCAAAGTGAACCATCAATTTCAAAATTGATGACCTATTGGTTAATTTTATGGACCTTCAAACGCTCGACGGCCCGTCAACCTTCTCCTCTCTTAAATTCCAAATTTCACCACTCTCTAGAAATCTCAAGAAAATGACGGTCAGATTATACAAACCGTCAAACATTCGACGTATCATTGAATGGGCATTCGAATTTCCCCTAAAAGCAAACAATATAAATACGACACTTAATTCTAAAAAATCAGTTTTTCATATTCTCAAACCCTAGAAAGAAGGCTCTCTTTCCAACCATCTACTACACCAAGGTAAGCCTTTTTCACGTGATTCTATGTGATTCTAACATAATCCTAATGAATTCTAAGTAGAATCCAATGTTCTTAACCTAGGGTTTTTCAGGATAAACCCAACTTAAGACTCGGGGTTCAAGTTTTGGGTTTCTACTCCAAAGTTCAGATTTTTAAGACAAGTATTGGAGCGATTAAGGTATGTAGAATGTCTATCTACGTGAGGGAACGTCTTTAATCATTCCCACGCCTCGTTCATCGAAATTATTGTGAATTACTTCAAATTTTAATATTTATGCCCTAGTTCATGAAAAGACTAGAACGTCTATCCTCAATATTATAAATTCATAGTTCATATTTATCACTTTGATTGTTGTGAACTCATCGCGTAATTAATATAGACTTGGGTTTGAAATCCACAAGTCTTAGTTTAGAATAGTTAACATGTTCAAAATTAGTTAAAGATTCAGTACTCATAATCAATTCATGAATTCATGCTCAATATTTCATATCAGTATATTTAAGTATTACAATATCATGTCGAGCACTTATATTTTTTAGCCAAAGGCCACGGGGCCCTTTTAGTATATATGTATACTTAGGCCAGAGGCCACATATATATTTGGGCCCACCATAATTTATGTAAATTTGTGCACACAATTTGTGCCACATAAGGCCTAAGACACACTATTATTGTTTAGTATTTCAGTTAAACACGCGACTCTCCATTTCAGTCTAGGAAGTATTCTTATTATTTGCTTCCTAGTTCAGTTATCAGCTATCAGACATCAGTTTCAATTTTAGGTTTAGTATAATATTTGTTTATTGATTTGAGTTTCCCTTTTCCCCAACACCCCACATCTATTTATTCTTTCAGTTGCATTACATATTAGTGCAATTCAAATGTACTAACATCACTTTGCATAGAGCCTGCACTTCACGGTACAGATGCCGAGTTTTAGAATGACGGATCTGCTCAGTAGGATTGCTTTAGTATCAGTTGCTTGGTGAGCCCCATCTTATTCGGGTGTTAGTCTCTTAGTTCATGATTTGGTTTTATTAGTAGAGGCATACCAAGGCCTTTTCCTGGTACACATATTTCGGTCAGACTCGTGTTAGAGGTTTCATAGACTAGGCTAGTTCAATATGTCAGACATGTCAGTATTTACTACTTTCAGACTTATGATATTTTCAGACTTCTTCCGCTATGATTATTTTAGATTATAAACTCAGTATTATATTTTGCATGTTTTAAATCATTACTATAGTATGTTTTGATGCCCATATTGATTCAACAGCTATGTAGTCCGTTCGATCACATGCAGTCAGGGACCGAGTGTCGTGTCTCGCCTAGGCCATGGTTCGGGGCGTGACAGGAACTAGTGTCTTCAAATCAATAATTCTACATCTAATTTAATCCACTAGTTGTGCAACAATTACTGTATGATATGTTGCATGCTCTGCTTCCTTTTCTTTCGCAAATTGCACTTTAATCTGAGAAAGAGTTTCAGTCTTTCCAGAAAAATCATTTGGTGTACAAGCGGTATCGCAAAGAACTTGTAGGATCATAAAGGACTCATTTGTTGTACTACCTGATTTACATACAACATTCGACGGGGGAACCTGAACATCTGCTTGAGAACGCGGATTTAACATGCACAAACACACACACACACCCGCTTGGATCACCTAAAATAGTACTTTTAGGAGATCCTCCAACAACTAGACGTGACTTAGTTTCATGAAGTAATCGAACTAAACTCTTAATTGTATTAATCAACAAATGAACTCTACTTTTCAAACTTTGAATTCAAAATTAGTTTGTTTTACACTTTCGGTAGCACCAACAAATGATTTGCTTTCATCATGTACTTGAACTAAATTCTCAACTACATTAATCAGACCAACAAATCTACTATCTGAATCTTTAAAACGAGTATCCAAATCATCAAACCTACTTCTAAAATCCTATTAAAGATGAAGAATAAATAAAGTAAGAAATGAACAAACAAGAATAATCAACAGTAAAACACATCTACAAAAAAATATGAAACAAAAAACTTACATACTCAAACCAAAAAGAATAACTAACCGTGATTTGATTGACAATAGCAAACCGTTCATCATCAAGTTGATTCTTAACACAGACACAAAATCTTTTGAAACAAAATATATAAATATAACAAAAAATAGAAAATCATAAAAAGCAAAAAAAAATATTGAGGGAACATATAAAAACAATAAAAAAAAATTAAACTTACATCAATTAAGTGATCAATCAGTCCACGTGGCAAAATAGCACCAGAAGAAGAAGAGGATGCATGAACAACAAGACAGAGTACAACTGGAAAATGTTCCATCTCTTGATCAGTTGCAACAACATCATTCACAACAAAAGTCTTAAATCTCTACAACAACAGATAAAAAAGAAGTGAAACATACAACACCAAAAAGCAAAAAAAAAAGAAACAAACAACAACTATAAAAAGAAGAAGAAAAGAACATACATGTTCGACATGAAAGTATCTAACAATAATAATGTTATAAACAACCTGCCTCGTAAGAACCCCTACACAACATACGAGGGAACTTCCGAGGCTTTTTTGTGAATACCCACGAAAAACAGGGAACACCTTTAATGCCCACACATTAAAAGTAGAGGAAAACAACTCATCACATAATTGCAATGACTACCATCTGGCATGGTCTCCAAACTCCTCAAATAACCACGCAATGACCTTGCCAACCAATCAAAACCAAGTGTACCCTAAGGAAAAGATAGACAAAGAACATCATCATCAATATTATTATGATCTTTGACGAAGAAACCCTCATCACGATCCAATAACACCCTCTCAACTATATATACCACATCAAGCCTAAGAACATCACTATATTTCTTCCAAAATTCAGAAGCGCGATGTGATGAATGAAACTGTAAGAACCTCCTAAGATCAGATAACTTTATTCGTTCTTCATTTGGGAAATAACGATTCAGCAATCTGTTTGACCTAACATACACAACACTAAAATCACTGGCACAACAATCCAACCCAGTAATGAGATGGAAACAATCACGATCAAATATGACCTCATAATCAAAAACCTTAAACTTTAACACGCTATCATTACTAGAAACAAGCTGAGATAACAACAAAAAATGCAAAATATTATCAAATAAATGCAAGTCACTCAACTCCATAAAATGTCCAAACACGCCCTTTTTCAACATATTCAAATGAGCAGCACTCAAAAATGGCGTAATCAAACTCTTAAAGTTAAAATCACCACTCCATCTACCATATGCTTCAAATCAAAATTCAAACGTATACAAGATATCTCCTTCCTATAAAAAGAAAAGTCCATAAATTATATAAGAATAAAATGCAATGAAAACAAAACCAATCAACTTTTAAAAAATATTAACATGTACCATATTGCAATCACTTAATACTCTTACAAAAAAAACAAAAAGTCACCTGTATAATAGAATCAATACATCAGTTTTAATAAAAATGATTTCCATAAAAGAACAAACAATATATAAGTAATAACTTTAACTATGCCGAAAAGATATAATTTCAGTTTCAGAATTAACATAATGGATTAAGGACTTGAACAAATTATGCCGGAGGGGGCATGATCTATCCATACATAATTGCTCAAGTTCTTAATCGATTCTGTTAATTCTGAGGGGGCATGATCTATCCATACATACTATACGTAAAAAATCACACTCATAATTCAACATAAATAACACCTATGTGCTCAGAAAAAGCAAAACATATAACATTCAACACAAAAAATAAGATGACCAAAAAACAAACAACAAACTCCAAAAACAATAGAACCAATACATCCGTTTTTCATAAAAATGAGTTCCATAAAAGAACAAACACTACATAAGTAATAACTCTAATTATGCCGAAAAGGCATAATTTCAGTTTTGGAATTAACAGAATCTATTAAAGACTTGAAAGAATTATGTCGGAGGGGGCATGATCTATTCATACATACTATACACAACAAATCACATTCGTAATTCAACAAAAATAACACCTATGTGCTCAGAAAAAGGCAAAACTTATAACATTCAACACAAAAAAAGAAGATGACCAAAAAACAAACAACTCCAAAAAACAGAACAGCAATGTAATACAAAAAAAAGGAAAACTAACATATACAAATCAAAAATACGAATTCACGATAAAAATAAACAAAAAAAATGGACAAAATGCTAAAAAAAGTTTACAAACATAAATAATCAAATAAAAATAGAAAATTATACAAACATTGAACAACAATTGCAAAAATATGCGTAAAATACAGGCCAATAAAATGGAAAATAACAACTACGAAGATTAAAAAGACCTCAAAATCAAATTTATCGTACCTAAATTATCGTACAGAGAAAAGAAAGAGAAACGATTGCCCTAAACAGAGAAGACGAGAAACGAAATAACTGGAAAAAAAGAAAGAAAGGGTTCACATAGGACAGGGGGTACTTTCATCCAGATATTTTCAGTAAATGGATATGAGGGGCAAAAACTGAAGACCAGCGCGTATGAGGGGCACTACACGCATAAAATTGTAAATCAGTTCTCTCTGGGTGCACAATGGGGTGTCCAAAATATTTTAATTTCAATAAAGAGGTTTTGAAGACAAGGTCACCATCGAAGGATGTAGTGCAGCGGATGAGGCTGCTCCTTCCTTAATCAGAGATTTCGGATTCGAGTCCTGGGTATGAAAAACTCTTTGATAGGAAGTACTTCTGAATTGCTGGAGTGTGGATTCTCTAAGTAGAATTGATAGTTATTGGGGACACACCTTTATATGTTGATGAATGTGTCACTAATATCAATTGCATATCTTATAAATATAGAAGATATTCTAAAAGTGGAAATTACAAGGGCACAATTATCTACAAGTAACAAAGTGCAAGATCCTAATGGTAGGTTATTTAATTTAATCAGGAAGTCTGGTATGACTAGAAACTAGAGTATAGAACATCTTGTCTACAATTAGGACACAATTACCAGAATGTTACCAAACAATAACAACCAGTTCAACATCCTAGAGCGAAGCCTAAACAAGCATGGTAGAAAATTAACGCTTTATTTATTTTTATTAAGATTAAGACGTCTAAATCTGAATATATATCTGAATATTGTAGGAATATGTAAAGCAACAACGGGAATAGTAAATAACTATTACAGTGATCGAAAGGATAAACAACAAAGAGGACAACAACAAGTTGTCAATAGCTTGAACTTGAATTGAAACTTCAAATATGGATCTTATATTCGGAAATACAAGAACATGAACTGCTACACTTGTAGCTTGTAGATCCGCTGAGAAGACGAACGGTTAGAGTCCTTCGTCTGATAAGTTAACACCTGAAACACTTAGCAACCAATTAGATAATCACAACACCACCGGCTGAGTCGAGAGATGGCTCTCTGTCTTTAAGACAAGATTTCCCTAGTATATAGGCTTTACGGAAGTGTGGACAATAGTCTCCCAAGATGAAATATCAAACTATCAAGTGCGCAAAACCTACACAAATGATCTCAGCGAAGAACACAAATAATGAAGATTGCTAAGAGAAGGATTGATATCAGGAAAATCTGATCTCTTTATGGTGTTGTGAACTTGTTTTTCTTTTCATATGTTCATATATGTTCTTCTACAGAATTGAGCCAAGGCCTCAATTTATAGGTGTGCAAGATGGCATTTCAAATTCCCCATAATGGCAATCAATTTCCATGTAATGGATGACATTTAACACCCAAGTAATGCAACAACATAATGGTCCAAGTAATGGGCATTATTGGGTGGATTCAATGCCTTTGAAACCACCTCAACAGCCAAACCTTTGGGATTCCGTCCAGCAAATACGGCCTGGGAAGCGTCGTGGCTCTGGAGCATTTAGCGCCGCGGCTCCAGAAGCCTAACAGCCAATTTGCGCCGCGGCTTAGCTAGGAGGCATCACGAATCTAATTAGCCAGAAAGCCCACTGCTGACCAAGCGTCGCGGCCCTGCTTGGGGGGCGCCGTGGCCCTTCTCGGCTTCGCGACCCTTTCCGACCCGTTCCATCTTACACCTCGCACAATCCTTCCTTCGTTTACCAACGTGGAACACTTGTTATTCATCCAATAACCATACATCATTCTATGTCTCAAACATTTCACTTACGTACCAATATCTTTTTCATTAACGAAATTTACGATACTTGGCACTAAGATTCCACGTGTGTGGAAATGATATTTCCGACATGCAGGCCCCAATTGTTCGAGTCATACATAACGGGATAAACTTAATACCACATTAGTAAATTTCCAACAATCCCCTCTTGAAAGAGATTTTGGCGCACACACAAGGTGCCTACTTTTAGCAATATTTCAGCGAAAAGATATTGAATTAGGAGAGGTAGCTTCCGCTTTGAACCTTCCCTAGTTGAATACCATCGGACTTACTTACTGCGCGCTGAACGTGATGTCTTGAACCATCAGTGTTTAATGTAAGCTAAGACAACGGTACCAACACAATACCTCCCCTTTATTCGTTTCTTCTTTTGTTCTGTCCGTTGTGGCCGTGTACACACTTGGATTCTTAAGTGCGTTACTTTGAGGCAGCCTGTCCTCGCACTTAAATGGTTGATATACCCCACTTTACAAGTGTTAGGAATCATTAAAAGTTTCCCCAACTTTAACCTCAACCGTTTGAGGATCGTTAGAGGTTTGGAAGCCTAACCTTTACCCACCATGCAGGTAGCACTTTAATGTCTATCGCGGGAACGACTTTGGATTCATTTTTATTTACGGAAATCATAATCCGAAGTGCTCTTGCTTCCACCGAAGCGCTCAACTGAACCTTTTGCATCTTAGTTTTTCCATTGAACCAAATTCTTGTGATCTCCAATCAGTATGGTTGGGTTACCACCGCAAAGGTTTGTATTGTTTAGGTTTTTAAGCACATTCCCCTAGACAGGCATAACTCTTGATCTTCGGATAGTCCCTTAGTTAAAGGGTCCGCTATATCCTTTGATTAGTAATCAAGGAAGTGACACTCGTGATGATCAACTGCCATACGGTTTCATGTCTCTGATAGACCCGATAGATATGTCCAGACGCCATCATCCGTTCCCTTTCTAAAGCCGACTGGCTAGCCACCGTGTATAACTGCTGATGGCACGGGTTTCTCGCAATAAGGGACGTCCTCTAAGGAGTCGTGAAGTTACTCAAGTTCCTTCATGTTTTGTTTAAAGCGATAAACTCTGATTTCATCATAAATCGACCGATGTAAGTTGGCTTAGAGGATTTTCCAAGACCCACCATACACATTTACTTGTGGCATTGGTGTTCTTCATATCTGATGTCCAGTTTGCATCACTGTGTTTTCCCACAACCGCTGGACATCCAGAATATCATAATCCGTAGATAAGCGAATATTTCAGATATCGTCATATCCGACATAACGCCTTCTATCGATTATTTTCAGAATCACGAGTGAACCTTAGTTCAACTGATCTGCTATGTAGGCCGATACCACCTCAACAGCCAAACCTATGGGATTCCGTCCAACAAACACTGCCTGGGAAGCGCCGCGGCTCAGCTAGGAGGCGACGTGGCTCTAATTAGCCAGAAGGCCCACTGCCGACCAAGCGCCGCGGCCCTACTTGGGGGGCCCCGCGGTCCTGCTTGGGGGGCGCCGCGGCCCTTCTCGGCTCCGTGGCCCTTTCCGACCCCTTCCATCTTACACCTCGCACAATCCTTCCTTCGTTTACCAACGTGGAACACTTGTTATTCATCCAATAACCATCCATTATTCTATGTCTCAAACATTTCACTTACGTACCAATATCTCTTTCATTGACGAAATTTACGATACTTGGCACTAAGATTGCACGTGTGTGGAAATGATATTTCCGACGTGCGGGGCCCAGTTGTTCGAGTAATAAATAATGGAATAAACTTAATTTTACATTAGTAAATTTCCAACATATATATGAGTATGCATATGAAGATTAAAATATTATATTAAGATCTGAAAACTAAATAATTAAGATTATTTATTTTCTCTAACATCTAAATATATAAATCTTATTTTTGTTTAAAAATTAAGCCTCAGGCGATGGTGTAAACACTAATGAGGGGTCCAAATCCATTTCCCAAAAGCCATTATATTCGGATGTATTAGTTGGTGGATTTCCTATTTTAGGGTGTGTGAGTCTCTGACTTTTAGAAATCCTTGAACTTATTTATTTAAGGGTAAACAACACAAAATGCTCATTGGAGGCAAAGTAATTACCCACCTTGTCCCCTCCTAAACTAATTTCGTTTTATCCTGTTCGGCCGAAAATATTTACTCGAGTATCCCCTCGTCCAAAACATTTTCTCAATAATATAACATATTTATATATCATGATAGTATCACGGAGAACTAAGAGAAGGACTGAAGTAATCTTTCATGATACCATCTTAGTATATTTATATATCATGATGGTATCATGGAGGTCTACGAGAGTGTCACTGAAGCAGTCCTCCATGATATCATCACATTATATGGTATATATATACCCTGATGGCATCATGGAAGACTGAGGAGTGTCTCATTGAAGGATTGAAGCAATCCTCCATGAAATCATCTCAATATATGTATATAAGATGATGATATCATAGAGGTATTTTTTTTAGAAAAGTGTATTTTTTGAATAAATGACCATGATCCTCTATGATACTCAGTCAGTATACTATATACACCATATGGATTTCATAGATGGTGATGAGTGTTTTTGAAGAAATGAAAGAAGCCCTCTGTGATACCATCATGGTATATAAGAGACAGAATGATACCATGTTGATATTATAATTTTGGGGACATTCGGGTAAATAGTTTTGGATCATCAAAGTAAGGGAGTATGAACGGGTAATTATTTTGTTTTCTGGGGACATCTACGTTCTTTTCCCTTTATTTAAGTGCAGAATTCTCCCTTAAAAATGATAAAGTATTATTCTTTCTCTTTTAATTTTATGTGACTTTGTTTGACAGGATACAAAATTTAAAAAAAAATGTGACTTTAGATGTTATAACATTTGTCTAAATATACAAAATTTCTCATGAAAGGCGCAATATTCATCACAGAAAAATATTGGCCACATCACATGTCCTCAAGTCTGGTAAAAGTCCCTTTTTATTTTATTTTATTTTTTGGTTTTGTACGCATGTACTTCCTTCCGTTCAAAATAAGTGTTCATTTATCCTTTAATTAAACCTTAAAAAATAGGTAAAGGTGCAAATACACTCCTCAATTTTATGATTTAAAGTAGATATACATCTCGTTTAAAAAATGGTACATATATACCTCTGCTGTTACATAAATAGTGCAAATATACCTTTTCGCTGGCAGTTTCTTTTTAAAAAAAATTATTTAACTTATTTTTTAACTAAAAAAATATTATGTGGCTTTAAAAAAATAAGTCTTCCCACTAGCTCCTAGAAAAAATAGGTATCTTACTAAACTATTAATTAAAATCTGCATATTACTATTAACTTGACACATTGGGATCTGATCACTTAGCACTTATTAAGGACAAATTTGAAAAAATAAAATTAATTATTTCTTGATTATGTAAGTGGACAATTATTTGAACCAAAATACAAAGGTTAAGTGGACACTTATTATGAACCAGAGGGAGTACTTAACAGTCCAATCTCAGTTTTATTCTCTTAAATTTAGTCTGCAACAAGAATAACAACATATCCAGTGAAATTCCACAGTGTAGGATCTGGAAATGGTAGAATGTACGCAGACCTTACCTCCATCTTGGGAGATAGGGAGGTTGTTTCCAGTAGACCCTAGACACAAGGACAAGCAATTACAAAATAGTATAAAAGTGATAGCTAAATACTGTAAAAAGCATGATAAAGATTGGCTGGGGAAGAAAAGAGTCGTAACTATCACAAATTAATACTATCTATAATCAAAATATAAGAAACTAACATATAGTAGCTCTTGAATTTAGTCTAGTTTGACAAATCTTTTAGTACATTTTTCACTCAAGTTTTTTCCTCAATGGAAAGCCTGAGCTTACGTTTGAGATGAGTGTTAATTATGATTTCAGATAATGAAAATCATTGTTATTGTCTTTATAAGATGGTATTCATATAAAGTGGGAATAGTTTGAGATGAGTGTTTTTAAATTTGGTATCGCGTCTTATAAATCAAAATGTAATAGAAAAAATGTGAAAGAAATCTTAGAGCTTAATTTCACTTTTCCAGACAAAAGGAAAATGAAAATGCATTTTTCCGCTCTTCTGATTTTGACTACGGAAATTTAAGATATTTTTTTCCTCGTGTATGATCAAACTCCAACTATTACAAATTAAATGTGATAGAATCATGAGATAAATGCATGTAACACTTTGATTTTTGGCCATTCAACATGAAGTAGTTGTAGAGTTTAAATGATACAGTTATCTATAGTTTTATAAGATTGGCATTTTGTCATCCATTGCTTTCAGGATTATCACTTCACAATCGTCTTTAATCTCTAGTTGTAAAACACGTTTTTTGTTGAAAGTTGATTAAGAATATTTGATGTTTAGATGATGGAGTTGCACCAGGGATCAGCTCTTAGCCCTTTTGTTTTGGTGATGGATGGTCTGACGCAACAAATTTAAGGTGAGGTGTCATGGTGTATGTTATTCGCGGATGACATAGATAGTGTTGATTGACGAGACTCACAGTGGAGTGGATGCTAAGTCGGAGGCTTGAAGACATACTCTGGAGTTTAAAGGGTTTAGGTTGAGTAGGACCAAGACAGAGTACTTGGAGTGCAAGTTCGGCAGCGTATCGCGTGAGGTTGGCGTGGAAGTGAGGCTTGGTACTCAGGAAATTCAAGAGAAATAAAGTTTTAAATACCTTGGGTCGATTATCCAAGACAATGGAGAGATTGATGATGATGTCACGCATCGCATTAGTGCGGGGTGGATGAAATGGAGGCTCGCATCTGGAGTCTTATGTGAACAAGAAGGTGCCACCAAAGCTTATAGGCAAGTTCTACAGAGTGGTGGTTAGACCAACTATGTTATATGGGGTAGAGTCTTGGCCATTCAAGACTTCGCACATCCAAAAGATGAAAGTTGCGGAGATGACGATGCTGAGATGGATGTGTGGGCATACAAGGAGGGACATGATTAGAAATGATGATATCCGGGAAAGAGTGGGAGTGGCCTCGTTGGAGGATAAGATGCGGAAAGCGAGGTTGAGATGGTTCAAGCATGTGCAGAGGAGAGGCACAAATGCCCCAGTGCGGAGGTGTGAGAGGTTGGCTATGAAAGGAGGGGGGGTAGAGGTAGGCCGAAGAATTATTGGGAGGGGTAATTAGACAGGACATGGCACAATTTCAGCTCAACGAAGACATGACCTTAGATAGGAGGGTATGGAGGACTGTGATCAAGGTAGAGGGCTAGCTAGTAGGTAGTTGGGCATGTCATGCCTCATATTTCTCTTTTTTTAAACTTGCTTTGAAATGTTTTACTCGAGCCGAGGGTCTATCGAAAAAGAAGTAAAGATATGCATACACACTACCCTCCCCAGACCCCACTTGTACACTGGGTATGTTATTGTTGAACGAAGCTAAGGGTGGTCGAAATCACATTTACTTTACCTTTTAATCCTTAAAATTAAGTACATATATGCAGATTCTGGTGGCTTTTTTAGTCGAAACAGTTCAATGAAATAGCAAAGTGCAACCTCTAAAAATCGAATATATCATAAAAGGAAAGTACATGTGCTAAATATAAAATTCAAAAAATGAGAAAATATCAGACTCCGAGTAAATGTCACTGATAAAATTATAAAAATTGGATAGGTAAAAACCGATAACTTAATTTTATTGATCAAACATCGAACATGCACTATAAGAAGAAAAACATTTGCCAACAACATTTTTGTTGTCATATGTTGGATATTGTTGTCAAAAATACTTTTTGCAACAACAAAAATTATTGCATGCCGTTGCAATAACTCCGATACAAAAAGTTTTCGCAACAACAACATATTAAATTTGTTGCCATTTACGTTTTTTAGCAACAATATATTAAAGTTTGTTTTTATTTACATTTTTTAGCAACAATATATTTATTGTTGCTAAAGTTTTATTGTCAATTCTATATTTTCTTATAGTGATGTCATGGTATGACGGCTACAAAGTGCTAGTAAGAAAGTGATTATTGTGTGTGTACGTATATATATTACCTGCCACTCACTCTACCATATTAGTTAGACCCTACATGAAAACTAAATGAGTGAATTATCATACCTAGCATGGGCTAGCAGCTATACTTGAGAATTCGAAAGTTCATTTTATATAAAGTTCGTACAAAGATTGAAGTAGATGGTTACCTACCACCAAAACATCATGAAGGATATCCAGAGTGAATGTGTTGAAACTTAGAAACACAAACAATTCATTGAATGGTTGTTAGCTATATCGGAGAGTTCAAAACCAATAACGTGTTAACTATGTAAGCGCTCAATATTGTTTTCCCTGGTCCCGGTGTTCAATAACTGTTTTGGAGCTCCGATCAATTTGGATTCGCGCCACGTAAGGCCCGTTAAAGGAGAAAGTGCTCCCTACAAGATTTCTTTCATTCACAGAGTTCATATCCGAGACCTTTGGTTAAAGGTGGAGAGATCCTATATTCATCCCACCACAACCCTTGATGATAAGCACTCAATATTTTGCTACATGAATAAAATTCATAAGAGGTAGGGCTATAGGGATGTACAATTTTGATTATAACCAATACTAGAGCAAGAAAAAATGCGATTGATTTACCGCTATCAGCTTATCGGATGAACGGTTCAAAAACAATTTAGTGTTACATGACTATCAGGTTATTGGTTCAAGAGCCGGTTCGTCCTATTTCTTTAATAGTTTAACGATGAACCGATAAGATTTATTCAATTTACATTTTCACCTTTGATTATATAAGCCACTTCAGTGCTTCAGAAACCCTACATCTATGGTGAGCTCTCAAAATATAGTACTAGTACTAATTTAGTTTAGATGTATGATATTAACTTAAATGCAGTTATGTAGTGTAGTATTTTCTCCACCAGCTTCAGGAATCATGCATTTTTTTCTTCCATTTTGAACTATATCTTAGGCAGGTGAAAAGATTTCTGTCCCTTCTTTTATCTCCTTGTGCAGCCACAGTAAAAGAAGAACTGGTCTATTATTTTGGTCTTACTTTCATTATCACTTACCAAAGAATTGTCAATTCTATTTAAGAAAATAAGAGGACTGATGTAACCTTTTCCTTTCACATAGATTATAGTTAGGATCAAACAAAAGAGATGATGTTTTTAAACTTTCCTTTCCCTTCTCTTTGTTGTGTTGCCAAATGAAGAGTTAGCCATTTACTAGGATGGCTAAAGTTTACTTCAATGAATAAAACTATTATATATGACTACATTTTCCCCAATTCATGTGTTTGCTAATTTTACAAAAGTCATGTAACTCCTCTTTCTTTCTCTTTTTCCTATCAAGATACACTAGAGGACAAAAATGTTTAAGATATATCAGCAGTTTAGGAAACACTCTAGGCCTCATCTATTTAGTAGCTGACCATTTCTCTCCTGAGAGTACTTCACATCCTCCATGCAGACTATCAGGGTCAGATTGTCCATCAAGCCCCTGAATGAAAAAAAAACCACAAAGCATCATGAACTCATGGTTTCAGAAAACGTTTTAAAGATACAAAAATTAAAGCACTAATATCCTGAATATATATATATATATATGTTGAAAACCGAGAAATCCCCAAAGGCCAGTGGCACATGGTTTGAAACTCGGTGGATAATGGACTCTGATGAAAAGAAGGCCGTAAACTTAAGTTTCCAACATGAGCCACGAGGTCATTTTCTAGGAGTGCCAAAGATTGCCAACCGTCCTATGGTGACATGCTTAATGTGGAGTGGAGTGGAGTTGAAGACAAGACTTGAAGATCCAAGAAGGAAATATTTTTTCGGCTTTTAGGTAGGTCTTGGCCGAGACCACCTTTTAGCTTGTTTTAATTCCTAGCTTAATTACTAGATCTCCTTATAGCTTAATTACTATGTCATGTAATAAGATAAGATGACCAAGCCGAGAACCATCTAGAAGGAGAAGCTTCCAACGTTCCCCAAGGAGGTAATTCATGAACTAGCTAGTTCATGCACTTATCTACATGGATGACACAAAAGGATGGCCTAGAGAACATGAAGAGGTGAGCCTTTTCCCTTCTCCGAAATCGGCCGAACCTCTCCCCCTTTCCCATTCGGCCTAGATGCATTTTTATGTCTATCTTGTTACCTCTTCTAGAAGGTTTAGAACTAGTATAAATAGGGGATGTAGTTGATGAAAGGAGACATTGAAATTTTATGAAATATATTTGAGTTTTCTCAAACTTTGCCAAGTTATTCAACTTTTGTGTTGTTATCTTAGTTGGTCCTTTTGTGGTCCAAACCCTAGGTATAAGTCTAGTTAGAACTTTTGTGATCTAACTATACCAAGCCAAGGTTCTATCCGGTTATTTTGTCACAAACACATTAGAAGGTCATTTCGGCGTACATCACCTTACCCGCACCCAAACTTGTCTATCAATTTTGTGCCAGTCATTGTCCAAACTACCTAATCCCTTTCACCCAACACTTCCCCAACCTACACCAAAAAGGTCGTTAGCCAACTCCTCCCAAAAACACCCGAAAACCCAACCAACTACTCCACCGTCCTCACCGGGTTCAACCTTCGTACCTTACTGTCCCGACCAGTTTCCGTCACCTTACCATCATCCAACCACCAAATACCAATGACCAACATAACCTACAATGTGTCTAGTTCATCCTCTCCAAACATCTTAGCCCCAAATCACCTAAGGGCACCCGTACACCTCCCACAAACCTATATTATCCGGAAACCGTCCTATGCCACCAACCTCCATTTGACTCTCATATTTGTGTCCGTCCAGCCCCAAACCAACTCCGACCAACCTAACCATATAATCCCCTCCTTATATATATCAGTTTGGTATCAGAGCAAGGCTTTCCAGTTCCACGCATTGACGCTATGGCTAATATAAATGAAGGACTTCAAAGGATCATAAGTGACCTTTTTACGGAACAAGCGCAAATCTTGAGAAAGAGAATTTGCGGGGCGTGCCGTGATTAATAATGCCGAGTCCGGGGAAGAGTTTTCACAAAACAACCCAAGGCTTGACAGGGAAGAGTATCAAGATTGTGGGGATTCCTTTGTTATTGAGGAACCCGAAGTCAAATAGGTGCTAGAGGAAGATGTTGATCTTGCGGGAGAGGGTGAAAGTTTAGTACTCCGACGTGTGTTGAGTGTTCAAATTGAAGAACAGGAGGAGACACAAAGAGAGCAACTATTTTACACTCGATGCAAGATAAATGACAAGGTATGTAATATGATCATTGATGGAGGAAGCTGCGCCAATATGGCCTCCATGGAAATGGTGGACAAATTGAAATTGCCTACCCCCAGCCATCCTACACCATATGCACTCCAATGGTTGAACAAAGACAAAGGGATAAAGGTAATGAAACAAGCTTTTGTTAGTTTTCGGGTTGGTAAGTATGAAGATGAAATATGGTGTGACATCCTACCTATGGATGCTTGTCATATTTATTGGGTCGGCTATGGCAATTTGATAAGAAAGCGCACCATGATGGGGGAAATAATGTCTATTCTTTTCAAAAGGATGACAAGAAGGTCCGGTTGATACCATTGTCACCTAGTGAGGTGGAGAAAATGAAGATCCAAAATGCCAAGAACCGCAAGGAAAAGTCTGAGGTCCTCTTGCTTAATGCATCGGAGATAGAAGAGGAGTTGAAGAAATATGGGACTTGAAGCATGTGTATTGATAGCCAAGCGGTCAATAACATCACTGTGAAGTACAAGTTTCCTATACTGAGATTGGATGATCTTTTTTATGAATTGAGTGGGGCCAAGCTATTCTCCAAGATAGATTTGAGGAGTGGCTACCATCAAATGAAGATACGAGAGGGATATGAATGGAAGACGGCTTTCAAGACCAAGTATGGTTTGTACGAATAGTTTGTGATGCCATTTGGATTGTGTAATTCTCCAAGCTCTTTCATGAGGCTCATGCACGAGGTACTACGACCATTTATGGGTAAATTTATTGTGGTTTACTTAGATGATATCTTAATTTATAGTCAAGATAGGGAATCTCACTTGTCGCATTTAGAAGCTTTATTTGAGAAGTTAAGAGATGTAAAGTTGTATGGCAAGTTAGAGAAGTGTGCTTTTATGATTACTAGTATCTCATTCTTAGGATACATAGTATCATCCGAGGGAATTTATGTGGATCCATCCAAGGTGGAAGCTATCCGGAGTTGGCCTGAGCATACGAATGTAAGTGAGGTAAGAAGTTTCCATGGGTTGACTTCTTTTTATCGTCCTTTCATTCGAGATTTTAGTACCCTTGAAGCCCTGGTTCTAGCTATTCCGAACTTTGAGAAACTATTTGAAGTTGAATGTGATGCTAGTGGGGTTGGTGTTAGTGTCGTCTTGATTCAAGACAAACGACCTATTGCTTTCTTTAGTGAAAAATTGGGTGGTGCACGGGTCAATTATTCTACTTATGACAAGGAGTTTTATGCTATTGTGAGATCCTTGGTCCAATGGGAACATTATTTGAGGCCAAAACCTTTTATCTTATATTCAGATCATGAATCCTTTAAGTATTTACATGGGCAAAGAAAGTTGAATCCAAGGCATGCTAAGTGAGTAGTATACTTGCAAACTTTCACATTCTCTACAAGGCATAAAGATGGCAAGTCCAACATAGTGGCGGATGCACTTTTCCGGAGTCACGTAATGTTAACCGTACTTGAACAAAAACTTGTGGGATTTGAAGTGCTATACGAATTCTATGAATGAGATCCCGAGTTCAAAGACGTAATGATAGAATGTAATAGTGGAGTTCATCGTTCTTATTCTATAGTAGAAGGTTTCCTTTTCAAAGGGAACAAATTGTGTGTGCCCAAATGTTCCATGAGGGAATTACTTGTACATGAAGTGCATTCGGGTGGACTAGCTGGACATTTTGGGGTAGTGAAGACTTTTGAGATTCTACAAGAACACTTTTATTGGCCACAAATGGATAAAGATGTAAATGGATAGGTAAGTAGGTGTTCCACTTGTCAAAAGGCTAAAAGTTTCTTCCACAAAGGATTGTATACTCCTTTACCGGTTCCGGAGTGACCATGGGAAGGTGTGAGCTTGGATTTCATCCTCGGCTTACCAAGAACACAACGGGGAAAGGACTCTATCATGGTAGTTGTGGATAGATTCTCGAAGATGGCTCACTTCATTGCTTGTCATAAGACCGATGATGCAACACATATTGCGGACTTGTATTTGAAAGAAGTGGTAAGATTGGATGGCGTTCGTAAGACTATTGTGTCTGATAGGGATGTGAAGTTCCTAAGTTATTTATGGAAAACACTATGGTCTTAGTACCAAGTTACTAATTAGTACCTCACATCATCCTCAAACGAATGGCCAAACGGAAGTGACTATAGAACTCTTGGCATACTATTAAGAGGGTTGGTGAGCAAGACCACCAAGGATTGGGACATCAAGTTGGCACATGCGGAATTTGCTTATAATCGGAGTCAATCTCGTACAACGGGTAAAGCTCCATTTGAAATTGTTTATGGCACTAACTCATTTTTACCTATTGATCTGGTTCCAATCCCAAAGAAAGAAATCCTAAGCTTCACAACTAAAGATCGAATTGAGGCCTTCAAGAATTTACATGATCAAATCCTAGCACAAATTCAGAAGGCCAATACCAAGTACAAAATAGATGCGAACAAGTCAAGGACTTAACCACAATTCCAGCGTGGAGATTTGGTTTGGCTACACCTAAGGAAGGAAAGATCTCCTAAGATGAGAAAGAACAAGTTAATGCTGAGGGCGGATGATCCTTTCAAGATATTGGCCAGGTTCGGGGAAGTGCCTACAAGGTAGAACTTTCGAACGAATATGGAGGTATTAGTTCAACGTTTAATGTTGGAGACTTATCACCATACATAGATGCTGAGAATTTGAGGGAAAATTCTGGTAAATAAGGGGAGTATGATGAAATGAAGGCCATAAACTTAAGTTTTCAACATGAGCCGCGAGGTGATTTGCTAGTAGTGACAAAGATTGTCAACCGTCCTATGGTGACATGCTTAATGTGGAGTGGAGTGGAGTTGAAGACAAGACTTGAAGATCCAAGGAGGAAATATTTTTTCGGCTTTTATGTAGGTCTTGGCCGAGACCACCTTTTAGCTTATTTTAATTCCTAGCTTAATTACTAGATCTCCTTATAACTTAATTACTATGCCATGTAATAAGATAAGAACCAAGTCGAGAATCATCTAGAAGGAGAAGCTTCCAATGCTCCCCAAGGTGGTAATTCATGAACTAGCTAGTTCATGCACTTATCATCATGGATGACACAAAAGGGTGGCCTAGAGAACATGAAGAGTTGGGTCTTTTCCCTTCTCCCAAATCGGCTGAACCTCTCCTCCTTTTCCATTCGGCCTAGATGCATTTTTATGTCTATCTTGTTACCTCTTCTAGAAGGTTTAGAACTAGTATAAATAGGGGATGTAGTTGATGAAAGGAGACATTGAAATTTTATGAAATATATTTGAGTTTTCTCAAACTTTGCCAAGTTATTCAACTTTTGTGTTGTTATCTTAGTTGGTCCTTTTGTGCTCCAAACCCTAGGTGTTAGTCTAGTTAGAACTTTTGTGATCTAACTATACCCAAGCCAAGGTTCTATCCGGTTACTTTGTCACAAACACATTAGAAGGTCATCTCAGCCTACATCACCTTACCCGCACCCGAACTTGTCTATAAATTTCATGCCCAATTATTGTCCAAACTGCCTAATCCCTTTCACCCAACACTTCCCCAACCTACACCAAAAAGATCGTTAACCAATTCCTCCCAAAAACACCCGAAAACCCAACCAACAACTCCACCGTCCTCACCAGGTTCAACCTTCGTACCTTACTGTCCTGACCAGTTTCCGCCACCATACCACCATCCAACCACCAACATAACCTACAACGTGTCTAGTTCATCCTCTCCAAACGCCTTAACCCCAAACTACATATGGGCACCCGTACACCTACCACAATCTTAAACTGTCTGAAAACAGTCCTATTCCACCAACCTCCATTTGACTCTCATATTTGTGTCCGTCCAGCCCCAAACCAACTCCGACCAACCAAACCATACAATTCCCTTCTTATATACATCAGACTCACACCTCTACCTTTCTCCAGTTAAATACTAGATTCTATCTGTGGCAAGGTTTAAACACCGTGATGCAAATCTCACTCATACATCATGTGTTGCTCTAACCACTAGACTAAAGCTCTAGGGCCTAAGGGATCGTTTGGTAGGGTGTATTAGGTAGAATAATGTTGGTACTAAATTTTATTATGATGTTTGGTTGCAAATTTGAGTCTGGTACATCTAATATCAATATTACTTATGCACTCTATTTAGTATTATTCTAATATATAGTAAATCATGGCATTAACACAACCAGTACTATTTTTATTCAAATACACCCTATTCAGTACAACAACATATCCGGTGTAATCCCACAAGTGGGGTCTGGAGATGATAGAGTGTACGCAGACCTTACTCTACCTTGGGAGGTAGAGAGGCTGAATACACCCTATTCAGTATTATTTAGAAATTATGCAATACATGTTATTTAATACAACAAACCAAACAATCGATAAAAAATCATGGCAGTGCCATTCTTATACACCCTACCAAACGACCTATAAATGTCCGGAATATATTGACATACACAAGGGGAATGACACGCCTGATCCCTTTCCTAAGATTCCTTCTGTTCTTTTCTTTTTTTTGGCCATATGTTAATAATTCTCAGTTAAATTTAATAGTGCAGATACTCTATGGCAGAAGCTTTTATATTAGTCTAATACATGTTCGAAGATTAGTAACTGTCTGTATCCAGTAAATAAATGAAACAATAGTCTCATATCCCCTCAAGTCAAGATGGTGCACAAAGGAACTAGATTCAACAAAGGAGACTAACAAGATGTCGTGCAGTTCCTGAAATCTTAAAGCACCTAGGCCAATATTTTCAGAGTAATTTAAAGGGTTTCATAGATGAATCTTTTGTCAAAATAATTTTGCATGAGTCAGTGTAACATCCAGGAATTTTGCATGAGTCAGTGTAACATCTAGGAATTTTAGACAATAATTTGAGCACCTAAATGAGGAAATAGATCCGAGCATTGGAAAAAATTAGGATCATATTTACATATGCTAATAAAGAGTATAGCATATAAAATGATAAAATCCCGAAATAATTTTGGACGTAACAAGTGTGACGATAGGGATTAATAATAATGGTTATATGTCTCCAAAAAGGTTATGGACTAGTATCATATTAAAAATTATGACATTGAGTATATGAAGGTCTTATAAGTCATTAAAATTTAAGTGAATTGGGATCACGAAATTAATTATGTGTGTAATTAATTAATTATGGAATTGGTTAATAATCTTAAGTGGCGGACAAAATGATTAACATTAAATTAGTGTGATAAGTGTTTTAGGAATAATACCTCCACGTGGATACATTGTAAATTTAGTTGACAAATCCTTTTTGGCCAAGAGATATGATTTTGCACCGCCTAATTAAGTGCATATAACCAACATATATCTTGTTCATTCAAGATATTAATTACAGAAAGTCTCTCTTTAAACACCTCTGTAGAAGCACCTCAATAACTGGAATTCGAAAGTTGCATCAAACCTTTAAGCTCGGAAACGAATTAGAATTCTTGGGATCATATGGAACTAGTGGGACTACTCTCGGATAGGAAGCACACAGGTATGATAAGACAAATTATTTCTTTCTTTTGGCATGTTCCATGTAACGAAATATAACCGTGACATTTCTCCATAATTTATTCTACTCCTAGTAGTTAAGAATATTCATGTTATTGTTTCCTATGTTAAAAGCATGTCTAAATTTGTTTCTAATTCCTTATTGAGGCATACGGATAAGATGTTGATATTTATAGTGTTAGCCGAAGGTACAAGGATATTGTGTCACCTAGGATGTGCTATTGTTATTTATGCATTTTCATTTGCATTGCATTCATGTTTTACCAAGAACGTATATTGGGGACGAGAAATGCGAAACGCAGACCACCTGATCAGCTGGAATATGATAATGATAAAGCCTGTGTGGCTTAATGAATGAAGATGCCTGATTAAGGGTCAATATATATATATATATATATATATATATGATTGGGAGGAAGATGCCCTTTTGTGGCCAGTATATATGTATTTACCGCATTATGCATGACATTTAGAGATATTATGCCCACAGAGGCCCACATGAAATGATGCCCACAGAGGCTGTTATGGTAAGGAAGATGCCCAATGGGGCCGATGTATATGTATATCTCATTGTGCATGACATTTAGGCATATATATTAGGACCCTCAAGAATATGTACTATTGGTCAGTTGTTTCTGTTTCAGTTGTTGTTATATCCATATTATACCATTATTCATGCCTGACATACTCAGTACATCAGTCGTACTGACGTTCCTTTTGTCGGGGGACGCTTTCATGCCCGGAGGTTCAGTTAAAGAAGGTGACGGTTCACGTTGGTTGATTGTGAATCCAATGGATTTTTGGAGCACTCCCCTTGCTCGGAGTGTTGGTCTAATTTTGGTACGGTACATATTTGCTTGTATATATGGGTATGGCGGGGCCCTGTCCCGACCTTTGATGTTGGTACTCCTAGAGGCTTGTAGACAGGTGTCCTGTGGATAGTGGTCTTGTATGGCCTTTGTATGGGTATGTGTATATATAAGATGGTTACCTGATTTTCATAATTTTCTTTCGGCTTAGTCAGTAATTGATTACGATTAGATGTTAAATATACGAATGGCGGTACCAGGTGGGTGGGATCCGGGTGCCCGTCGCGGCCCTCCGGTTTGGGTCGTGACAAACTTGGTATCAGAGCATGTCTGTCCTAGGGAGTCTACAAGTCGTGTCTAGTAGAGTATTTTTTATGGGTATGTTGTGCACCATACTTATAAACAGGATGCTGCCTCACATTTAGGGATGGTTTCCATTCTTTCATATCATAGATCGTGCTATAAAACTGAGATATAAGTATTTCTCTCCTAATCTATTTCGTATTTACGATTCCAGCAATGCCTACTGTAAGGAAGATGTCCAAGACTATAAGGGAGTTGAATACGGCTGCGGGTGAAGGTGCCAGCTGATTTCCACTCGCTAGCAAGGGCCATAGTGAGACCCTTAGTGCGACCTCTTTGTACGATTCTCTTAGTTCGTCACCATCGGAATAGAGTGGTAGAGCTGCAGTTCCCCCAATTCCTCCACTAGATACTCTAGACATGGATCTTGATATGCGAAGTGCGGTCCAGTTATTGACACGATTGGTGGCCACTCAAGCCCAATGTCAGATTCCCAGTCCTTCTGACAGAGCTGCTAGCGCAAGAGCTCGGGATTTCATTAATCTAGACCCTCCGGTATTCATAGGGTCAGACATGAATGTGGACCCGCAAAATTTTCTAGATCAGGTACAGCTCACCTTACAGGTGATGAATGCTACCGATATTGAATCGGTAAAGTTTGCTTTTTATAGAATGTGGGATGTCACTGTAACATGGTTTGATACAAGGGATCAATCTAGGGGACCTCGTGTTTCACCGGCTGGATGGAGAGAATTCTCAAAGGCCTTTTTACAGCACTTTCTTCCAGTCGAACTTCGACGGGCCAGGAAGGACAGGTTCCTACGTCTTGAGCAGGGTGACTGAGTGTTCAAGAATATAGTTTGCAATTTAATTCGTTGGCCCGATATGCTTCTACGATTGTAGCGGAGATGAGTGACCGGGTACATAGGTTTTCTAATGGCTTGGGGTCGCACTTGATTAATGAGTGTACTACGGCTTCTTTGCATCCGAGTATAGATATTTCTTGCATTCAGGCTTATGCACAGAACTTGGAAGATTGTAAGAGACAAGAACGGGAAGATCGAGAACATGATAAGGGCCAGCATAAGAGGGCCCGATCCGTCGATTACGTGGAAAATTTCGGAGACGGGCCCAGGCCACAGCCTCATGGACACCCATCTTATCCGGTAGCTCGCGCATCATTACCGTTTTCAAGGACGATGGTTGATCGGGTTGTTCAATCGGGACCAGGTCAGGGTTCACACATGTCAAAAACTTATTACGGAGGAAATTCTATTGAGAGGAGGCCACCGTTGATTCGATGTGAACAGTGTAGTAAGACCCATCTAGGATCATGCCGATAAGGAACAAATGTGTGTTATACTTGTGGTGAACCTGGTCATGTTATGAGAGACTGTCCGACAAGAGGCGAAGGTGTTAGGGTCCGGCCGGTCGAATCTGCAGCAGCTTCATCACGGTCAGTACGCCCGTCAGGGCAGAGTCATCACACATTATCCGGTCAAAGTAGAGGTCGGGGTAGAGCAACTAATTTGGGTAGGGGACAGAACCGTACTTAGGCATTGATGGGACGACGGGATAGTGAATCCTCACGAGATGTCGTTACAAGTACGTTATCGCTCTTTTCACATAATGTGGATGTGTTGTAAATTTGGTATGTAACCCGAGTGGATATGAGGTAACCACACCAGTGGGTGAGTCGGTAATGGCTAGACGGATCTATTCTAGCGAATTTGGTGGAATTAGGAACAGTTGTATTTCAGGGCTACGTAACGGAGATTAGATATATCACCCCAACATTCGAGGACGAATGTTTCTAAGGGAGGAAAGATGTAACATACAGGAATTTTGGACAGTAATTTGAGCACCTAAATGAAGGAAATAGACCCGAGCATTGGAAAAATTTTGGATCATATTTAAGTATGCTAATAAAGAGTTTCATATAAAAGGATAAAATCCTAAAATAATTTTGGACGTAACAAGTGAGACGATAGGGATTAATGATAATGGTTATATGTCTCCAAAAAGGTTATGGACTAGTGTCATATTATAAAATTATGACATTGAGTATATGAAGGTCTTATAAGTCATTAAGATTTAAGTGAATTGGGATCACGAAATTAATTGTGTGTGTAATTAATTAATTATGGAATTGGTTAATAATCTTAAGTGGGGGACAAAATGATTAACATTAAATTAGTGTGATAAGTGTTATAGGAATAATACCTCCACGTGGATACATTGTAAATGGCTTTACGTGACAAATCCTTTTTGGCCAAAGAGATAGGATTTTGCACCGCCTAATTAAGTGCATATAACAAACATATATCTTGTTCATTCAAGATATCAAATACAGAAAGTCTCTCTTTAAACACCTCTGTAGAAGCACCTCAATTACTGGAATTCGAAAGTTGCATCAAACCTTTAAGCTCGAAAACGAATTAGAATTCTTGGGATCATATGGAACTAGTGGGACTACTGTCGGATAAGAAGCACACAGGTATGTTAAGAAAAAATATTTTTTTCTTTTGGCATGTTCCATGTAATGAAATATAACCGTGATATTTCTTCATAATTTATTCTACTCCTAGTAGTTAAGAATATTTATGTTATTGTTTCCTATGTTAAAAGCATGTCTAAATTTGTTTCTAAGTCCTTATTGAGGCATACGGAAAAGATGTTGATATTTAGCCGAAGGTACAAGGATATTGTGTCACCCAGGATGGGCTATTGTTATTCATACATTTTCATTTGCATTGCATTCATGTTTTACCCAAGACCGTATATTGGGAATGGGAAACAGGAAACGCTGACCACCTGATCAACTGGGATATGATAATCATAAAGCATGTGTGGCTAGCCTGTGTGGCTTAATGAAGGAAGATGTCTGATTAAGGGCCAATATATATATATATATGATTGGGATGAAGATGTCCTTGTGTGGCCAGTATATATGTATTTACCGCATTATGCATGACATTTATACATATTATGCCTACAGAGGCTGACATGAAATGATGCCCACAGAGGCTGTTATGGTAAGGAAGATCCCTAATGGGGCCGATGTATATGTATATCGCATTGTGCATGACATTTAGGCATATATATTAGGACCCTCAGAGATATGTACTATTGGTCAGTTGTTTCTGTTTCAGTTGTTGTTATATCCATGTTATACCATTATTCATGTCTGACATACTCAGTACATCAGTCGTACTGGCGTCCCTTTTGTCGGGGGACGCTACATTTCATGCCCGCAGGTTCAATTAAAGAAGGTGATGGTTCACGTTAGTTGATTGCGAATTCAGTGGATTTTTGGAGCACTCCCCTTGTTCGGAGTGTTGGTCTAATTTTGGTACGGTACATATTTGCTAGTATATATGGGTATGGCGGGGCCCTATCCCGGCGTTTGATATTGCTACTCCTAGAGGCTTGTAGACAGGTGTCCTGTGGATAGTGGTCTTGTATGGCCTTGTAGGCCTTTGTATGGGTATATGTATATATAAGATGGTTACCTGATTTTCATAATTTTCTTTCGGCTTAGACAGTAATTGATTACGATTAGATGTTAAATATACGAATGGCGGTACCCGGCGGGTGGGATCCGGATGTCCGTCGCGGCCCTCCGGTTTGGGTCGTGACAACTTGGTATCAGAGCATATCTGTCCTAGGGAGTTTACAAGTCGTGTCTAGTAGAGTCTTCTTTATAGGTATGTTGTGCACCATACTTATAAACAGGAGGCTGCCTGACATTTAGGGATGGTTTCCGTTCTTTCATATCATAGATCGTGCTATAGAACTGAGTTATAAGTATTTCTCTCCTAATATATTTCGTATTTACGATTCCAGCAATGCCTACCACAAGGAAGATGTCCAAGAGTATAAGGGAGTTGAATACGGCTGCGGGTGAAAGTGCCATTCGATTTCCACCCGCTAGCAAGGGCCAGAGTGAGACCCTCGGTGCGACCCCTTCGTACGATTCTCTTAGTTCGTCACCATCGGAGGAGAGTGGGAGATCTGCTGTTCCCCTAGTTCCTCTACTAGATACTCTAGACATGTATCTTGATATGCGAAGTGCGGTCCAGTTATTGACACAGTTGGTAGCCGCTCAGGACCGAAGTCAGATTCCCCGTCCTTCTGACAGAGCTGCTAGCGCAAGAGCTCGGGATTTCATTAATCTAGACCCTCTGATATTCACAGGGTCAGACCTGAATGCGGACCCGCAAAAATTTTCTAGATCAGGTACAGCGCACCTTGCGGGTGATGAATGCTACCGATATTGAATTGGTAAAATTTGCTTTTTATAGAATGCGGGATGTCGCAGTAACATTGTTTGATACATGGGATTAATCTAGGGGACCTCGTGTTTTACCGGTTGGATGGAGAGAATTCTCAAAGGCCTTTTTACAGCACTTTCTGCTAGTAGAAACTTCGATGGGCCAGGCAGGATAGGTTCCTACGTCTTGAGCAGGGTGACCTGAGTGTTCAAAAATATAGTTTGCAATTTAATTCATTGGCCCGATATGCTTCTACGATTGTAGCGGAGATGAGTGACCGGGTACATAGGTTTGTTACCGACTTGGGGTCGCACTTGATTAATGAGTGTACTATGGATTCTTTGAATCCGAGTATGGATATTTCTCGCATTCAGCCTTATGCACAGAACTTGGAAGATTGTAAGAGACAACAACGGGAAGATCGAGAACATGATAAGGGCCAGCATAAGAGGGCCCGATCCATCGATGACATGGAAAATTTCGGAGACGGGCCCAGGAGACAGCCTCATGGACACCCATCTTATCCGGTAGCTAGCGCATCATTACCGTTATTAAGGACGAGGGTTGATCGGGTTGTTCAATCGGGACTAGGTCAGGGTTCACACATGTCAAAAACTTATTACGGAGGAAATTCTATTGAGAGGAGGCCACCGTTGATTCGTTGTGAACAGTGTAGTAAGACCCATCCAGGACCATGCCGACAAGGAACAAATGTGTGTTATTCTTGTGGTGAACCTGGTCATGTTATGTGAGACTGTCCGACCTGAGGCGAAGGTGTTAGCGTCTGGCCGGTCTAATCTGCAACAGCTTCATCATGGTCAGTACGCCCGTCAGGGCAGAGTCATCACACATTATCTGGTCAAGGTAAAGGTAGGTGTAGAGCAACTAATTTTGGTGGGGGACAGAACTGTACTTAGGCATTGATGGGACGACGGGATCGGGAATCCTCACGAGATGTTGTTACAAGTACATTATCGCTCTTTTCACATAATGTGGATGTGTTGTAAATTTGGTATGTAACCCGAGTGGATAGGAGGTAACCACACCAGTGGGTGAGTCAGTAATGGCTAGACGGATCTATTCTAGCGAATTTGGTGGAATTAGGAACAGTTATATTTCTGGGCTACGTAACGGAGATTAGATATATCACCCCAACATTCGAGGACAAATGTTTCTAAGGGGGGAAAGATGTAACATCCAGGAATTTTGGACAATAATTTGAGCACCTAAATAAAGGAAATAGACCCAAGCATTGGGAAAATTTTGGATCATATTTACGTATGCTAATAAAGAGTTTAGCATATAAAATGATAAAATCCCGAAATAATTTTGGACGTAACAAGTGTGACGATAGGGATTAATAATAATGGTTATATGTCTCCAAAAAGGTTATGGACTAGTGTCATATTAAAAATTATGACATTGAGTATATGAATGTTTTATAAGTCATTAAGATTTAAGTGAATTGGGATCACGAAATTAATTGTGTGTGTAATTAATTAATTATGGAATTGGTTAATAATCTTAAGTGGGGGACAAAATGATTAACATTAAATTAGTGTGATAAGTGTTATAGGAATAATACCTCCACGTGGATACATTGTAAATAGCTTTAGGTGACAAATCCTTTTTGGCCAAGAGATATGATTTTGCACCGCCTAATTAAGTGCATATAACCAACATATATCTTGTTCATTCAAGATATTAATTACAGAAAGTCTCTCTTTAAAAACCTCTGTAGAAGCACCTCAATAACTGGGATTCGAAAGTTGCATCAAACCTTTAAGCTCGGAAACGAATTAGAATTCTTGGGATCATATGGAACTAGTGGGACTACTATCGGATAGGAAGCACACAGGTATGTTAAGACAAATTATTTTTTTCTTTTGGCATCTTCCATGTAACGAAATATAACCGTGATATTTCTTCATAATTTATTCTACTCCTAGTAGTTAAGAATATTCATGTTATTGTTTCCTATGTTAAAAGCATGTCTAAATTTGTTTCTAAGTCCTTATTGAGGCATACGGAAAAGATGTTGATATTTAGCCGAAGGTACAAGGATATTGTGTCACCCAGGATGGGCTATTGTTATTCATGCATTTTCATTTGCATTCCATTCATGTTTTACTCAAGACCGTATATTGGGGACGGAAAATGCGAAACACAAACCACCTGATCAGCTGGGATATGATAATGATAAAGCCTGTGTGGTTTAATGAAGGAAGATGCTTGATTAAGGGCCAATATATATATATATATATATATATGATTGGGATGAAGATGTCCTTGTGTGGCCAGTATATATGTATTTACCGCATTATGCATGACATTTAGACATATTATGCCTACAGAGGCTGACATGAAATGATGCCCACAGAGGCTGTTATGGTAAGGAAGATCCCTAATGGGGCCGATGTATATGTATATCGCATTGTGCATGACATTTAGGCATATATATTAGGACCCTCAGAGATATGTACTATTGGTCAGTTGTTTCTGTTTCAGTTGTTGTTATATCCCTGTTATACCATTATTCATGTCTGACATACTCAGTACATCAGTCGTACTGACGTCCCTTTTGTCGGGGGACGCTGCGTTTCAGGCCCGCAGGTTCAGTTAAAGAAGGTGACGGTTCACGTTAGTTGATTGCGAATCCAGCGAATTTTTGGAGCACTCCCCTTGTTCGGAGTGTTGGTCTAATTTTGGTACGGTACATTTTTGCTTGTATATATGGGTATGGCGAGGCCATGTCCCGACCTTTGATGTTGCTACTCCTAGAGGCTTGTAGACAGGTATCCTGTGGATAGTGGTCTTGTATGGCCTTGTCGGTCTTGGTATGGGTATGTGTATATATAAGATGGTTACCTTATTTTCATAATTTTCTTTCGGCTTAGTCCGTAATTGATTACGATTAGATGTTAAATATGTGAATGGCTGTACCCGGTGGGTGGGATCCAGGTGCCCGTCGCGGCCCTCCGATTTGTGTCGTGACAGTCAGGTACACCGGAAAAAATGGAAAAACAAACATACATGGCCAGGTAACACATGCAGCTTTGGTCTTCATTAGTAGAAAAGCAAGAAGAATAAGTTGACCTCGCATATCATTCATCGTTTTCAGAGAACATACGTAACAAGACATATTTCACTTTTGGTCCTGAAATTCTAGCTTAATTTCGGGCATTTCTCCCTGAAATATTGTGCTCAATAGATTTAGCACACAACTTTTTTTATGACATGGGAAACCCGCAGCCAATTTAGCACACAACTATCTCTGCAATAAGCCAATTTAATCCTCTTCTTTCCTCCTATACTGCCTCTCCTGACCCCGCAAACCGTTCCCATGCGTACAACCTTCTCAGAATCGCAATCCACCATTCAAAATCCGCACTAGCTATTAAGGATACAATTAATTTAGAAATTGGACTACAGGTGACAGAGAAGGTCAAAGGATGTAAAAGTTGGTTTAATTCGCACAGACAATTTAGGACTATAACTATTTTGCTGGGACAAAATAATGGTTTAAAGTTCTGCGCATGATAACACAAGAGAAAATATAGTCCAATATATGGTCTCTAAGAATTACAAACATACTTGCATGATACACAGTAATGCTAAAATCACCAAAAGTCGAACTTTCAAGTGTCATGTCTTTCAATTATGAAACAAAAAGAAATCTAGTTTCCAAACTTTTGAGAACTTAGACAAAATATGGAATATTTACTGATTTCTCCAACATAAGTGTTAGAATATTATGTAAATTATATTATTATTATTATTATGTATTGATGTAGTATCATTTTATATATGTTATGTAGTAAAATGTTAATTAGGAATATTATGTTAATTAGGTAGAAGATTATTAGGAATTGATTAGGAAGATTAGGCATGATTTACTCTTCTACCTTAAATGTATATGGTGTATATATTGTTCCCTTGAAGGATGAATACATTGAGGAAAATACTTTCAAAGTCTTACATGGTATCAAGAGCTTAAGCAAAGATCCAAAATTAATTTGTTTTCTTCCAAATTTTCGGTCATCTTCCTCCCTAGAACCCTAGTTGGCCGAAAATTCCTTCATTTTTTTCTCTCTTACTCCATTATTGATTATCTTTCATCACAATCAATTATGTCTGAAACCAAATCATCCTTTCATCCTTCATCACAATCAATTATGTCTGAAACCAAATCATCCTTTCACTCTGCCCTTGCTGTCTCAAACATCAAAACACATGTTTCCATCAAACTAGAAATGGAAACCGTTCATTATTCGACTTGGGCGTAATTATTCAAAATATGTTGTCGTGCTCACAAAGTTCTTCATCATATAATTCCTCCAAAAGATGGAAAAGGGAAAGACATAACAAACGATGTAGACAAGAAATTGTGGGACACACTTGATGCCACAGTCCTTGGCTGGATTTATGCAACAATCTCCACTGACTTGTTGCATACGATAATGGAACCGGATTCAACAGTCATGGCGGCTTGGGAACGCTTGCGAGATATTTTTCAAGATAACCAAAACTCTCGCGCTGTTACATTGGAACAAGAGTTCTCAACCATTGGCATGGCGAATTTTCCTAATGTTTATACATAATGTCAACGACTCAAAGTGCTGGCCGATCAATTAAGAAACGTTGGTTCACCGGTTATTAATAACCAGTTAGTCTTGCAATTGGTCGCCGGTCTCACCGATGCGTATAGCGGCGTGGGAACTCTAATCCGTCAAAGTAATCCTCTACTACAATTTTATCAAGCAAGGTCCATGCTTGTGCTTGAAGAGTCGGGCTTGGTGAAAAAGGACGAAACTACTTCAAGTTCCGCCATGATTGCCACTCCTTCAAATGATGGTAATTTTTTCGACCCTTTTCAACAAAATAAGGGACAAAAAGGACGTAATAACAATAAAAATAAGGGTGGAAATCGCGGAAATCACAAAGGTGGAGGCCACCAAAATTCCGGTGGCGTCGGTAAAACCAACTCCGGTGGTGGACAGTGGCAAAGCAAGACGGCGACGGTGGTGGTGGACAAGTGGCAAGAAGACGGCGGCAGGGTGGCGGACAAAGGTGCAAGAACCCAACGGCCGGCGGGGCATTGGGCTCTACCACCCAGCCCCAATAAGCAATTGGGCCAGGCAGCCCCAAAGGCCCACTGGTCAGCCTCAGCAAAACAGTGGCTATTTTCCAAATAATTGGCAAGAAGAAGAATGCCCAAAGCAGCCCATTTCGGCCGGGTCCGTTAACATAGGTAGTGGCAGTGGGCCTCAGCCGACCCAGTGGCATGCGGCCCATTCAACAGGGGTCCACCCCATGGAAATTGAGTCCGCCATGCACACTCTTGGACTTAATCCACCGGATTCAAATTGGTATATGGACTCCAGAGCGATGTCCCATATGACGCCCTCCCAAGGTAATCTCTCGTCCTATTTTAATTTGAGCAATGATAATTGAATAATTATTGGAAATGGCTATTCAATTCCAATAAAAGGTTATGGTTCTAGCAAATTGTCACCACCAAATCCACCCCTAATTTTAAAGAATGTCCTTCATGCTCCCAAATTAATCAAAAACTTGGTTTCTGTTTGAAAGTTTACAACTGATAATTGGGTATCTGTTCGCTTTGACCCCTTTGGCTTTTTCGTGCATGATTTTCAGACGGGGAAGCTTCTCATGAGATGTGATAGCAAGGGGGAGCTCTATCCAATAAATCCGTCAACACAACAATCCAAGTTTCCTTCTATTTTTACAGCCTCGGCACCATCTTTATGGCACCAACGTTTGGGACATCCGGGCGAGGCTGTTTTGGCCTCTCCTAAACAAACTAATTTTATTTCTTATACCCAAACACGGACTCTAAATAAGTATCATTCTTGCACACTTGGTAAACATGTTAAGTTGACATTTATTTCCTCTACTTCATTCACCCTTTTGCCATTTGATAATTTACATTGTGATAATTGGACATCACCTGTTTTGAGTTCTTCTGGTCATAGATACTATTTTCTTATACTTGATGACTACTCTAATTATTTGTGGACATTCCCTTTGTTGAAAAAATTACAAGTGTTTTCCACTTTTCTCACATTTAGAGCATTCATCTGAACTCAATTTGAACGTGATATCAAAAATATATTCAATGTGACAATGGGAGGGAGTTTGACAATAAACAGTTTTGGGATTTTTTTCAAAACAAATGGTCTTCATTTTCGTCTGTCTTGTCCTTATACTTCATCACAAAATGGGAAGGCAGAACGCAAAATTAGAACCATAAACAATATTGTTAGAACATCTCTTTCTCATGCTTCACTTCCCCCTGTATTTTGGCATCATGCACTCCAAATGGCCACTTACATGTTGAATATCCCGCCTCGTAAAAACCTATCATATCAAGCTCCTCTAAAAATATTTTATTTACGAGAGCCCTCATATCATCACTTAAGAGTGTTTGGTTGCCTTTGCTACCCCCTTTTTCCATCCACCACACTAACAAAACTCCAAGTCCGGTCTACTCCATGTCTTTTCTTGGGATATCCTACTCATCATCGCGGTTACCAATGTTATGACATTTCTTCCAAAAGAATATTTATAAGTCGTCATGAAATTTTTTATGAAACAATTTTTCCATTTGCTAAGATATATACCACTGGGACTCATACCTATGATTTTTTGGATGATGATAAGCTTTCGTATCTAACACATTTTTTTCACAGCTCGGTACCTATTGCTAGTGTTGGAAACCATAATTCAGGCCCATTGGGCCAAAGATCGATGGCCCAACTAACTGACATTTCAATGCAGCAGCTTGGGCCTTCGGTTCCGAGGCCTAGTCCCACTGCCGCACAATCTACCCGATCCAGCGGCTTGGGCCAGTCCACCACTACGGGCCCAATTCCAGCGCACGCAATACAACCTATTGGACCCTCAGTTTCTCACCCCTCGGTCAGTGACGTCCACTCCACTGGCCCAACAAATCGTCCAGTCACCTGTAGTCAACATGGAATTGTCAAACCCAATACCAAATATAGGGTCTCAAAATCACCTTTGCCTCGTAATCCAGTGTCTGCTCTAAAAGACCCGAATTGGAAAATGGACATGGATGATGAATATCATGCTCTAATTACAAATAGGACTTGGGATTTAGTACCTCGTCCATCTAATGCTAATATAATTCGATCTATGTGGATTTTCAGCCATAAAGAAAAATCTGATGGAACTTTTGAGCGGCATAAAGCCCGTCTTGTAGGTGATAGAAAGACACAACAGGTTGGTGTAGATTGCAGGGAGACATTCAGTCCAGTGGTCAAACCAGCAATTATCACAACAGTTCTCAGCTTGTCTCTCTCAAAAGGATGGCCACTTCATCAATTGGATGTCAAAAATGCCTTCCTACATGGACACCTCAATGAAATTGTATACATGCACCAATCGTTGGGATACAGAGATCCTAAATATCCCAACCATGTGTGTTTTCTCAACAAATCATTATATGGCCTCAAGCATGCCCCCAGGGCTTGGTACAAGCGGTTTGCAGATTTTGTGTCACACATGGGTTTTTCGCACAGCCGTTCAGATAATTCCCTGTTTATTTATCGTCAGGGTAATCATACTGCTTATCTTCTTCTATATGTGGATGATATTATTCTAACAGCATCTTCAGACTCTATTCGCAAGAGTATCATGTCACAACTTATTTTTGAATTTGCTATGAAAGATCTTGGCCCACTACACTACTTTCTAGGAATTGTTGTGACACGACATATAGGTGGATTATCTCTCCCAGAAGAAGTATGCATAAGAAATCATGGAACGAGCTGGAATGTCTTTCTGCAAACCTTCGGCAACTCCGGTCGACACAAAGTCTAAATTGAGTGTCATCTCTAACAAACCCTTTGTTGATCCGACGTTATACTGCAGCCTAGCAGGAGCTTTACAATATCTCACATTCACCAGGCCAGATATTACCTATGCAGTGCAACAAGTGTGTCTATTCATGCATAATCCAATGGAGGAACATATGCATGCTCTGAAACGCATTGTGTGATATATTCAGGGCACTCTGGAGTATGGATTACATCTATACCCGTCCTCGGTTTCCAAACTTGTTACTTACACTGATGCAGACTGGGTAGGATGTCCGGACCCAAGACGATCCACCTCCGGGTATTGCGTTTTCCTTGGTGACAATTTAATCTCATGGTCCTAAAAAAGGCAGGCCACGTATCACACTCAAGTGCTGAAGTAGAATATCGTGTTGTGGCCAATGTTGAATCTGACTCATGTTGGATTCGGAACCTGTTACTTGAACTTCATTGCCCAATTCCGACAGTCATAATAGTATACTGTGATAATGTTAGTGCAATCTATCTCTTAGGGAATCTCATCCACCATCAACACACTAAACATATTGAGCTAGATATTCATTTTGTATGCGAGAAGGTGGCTCGCGGACACGTGCGAGTGCTACATTTCCCAACGCGTCATCAAATCGCATATATCTTCACAAAAGAACTTCCGCTGATATTATTTGAAGATTTTAGGGACAAGCTCGATTCACCGCCCTCCAAACCTTCGATCATGGGGGAGTGTTAGAATATTATGTAAATCATATTATTATTATGTATTGATGTAGTATCATTTTATATATGGTAGGCAGTAAAATGTTAATTAGGAATATTATGTTAATTAGGTAGAAGATTATTAGGGATTGATTAGGAACCTTAGGCATGATTTACTATTCTACCTTAAATGTATATGGTGTATATATTATTTCATTGAAGTATGAATACATTGAGGAAAATACTTTCAAAGTGTTACAATAAGATCAATTCCTATCTACTATTAGAATATGCTGAAGAAACCATAATTTGATTCACTTTGGGCAATTCTGCTGGAGAGTAATCTCAGTATCCCAAACACTAACACTAAGGTATAACAAGCATTCAAGCAACATTCACAAGAAATACAGAACAATAATAGCAGCAAAACATTCTTGAAAGCTGTCAAACCCTCCAGAAACTAAAATATTAGAAAAACAAATGAATTCCTCCAGAAACTACTTAAGCAATTTTTCTCTTTCTGTTAATAGACCATCCACCCAGAACTTGCAAACTTAGCATACATCAAATAAAGGGAGAAGTACTTGCAACTAAAGCTACGTACGTTCCTTACATAACAGACAACTCTTTAATCAACAAATGCAAAGGTTAACAAGGTAACTTTGGACAAGCTCCAGCATCATATCAAATATTGTGTCATATATTGAAAATACTAAAAAAAAAAGGTCGGCCTGATGCACTAAGCTCCCGCTATGCGCGGAGTCCGGGGAAGGGCCAGACCACAAGGGTCTATTGTACGCAGCCTTACCCTGCATTGAAAATACTCATATGACACTTAATCTGAAGGTGTAGAGACATGAAGTGTCACTAAATGCCATGATTATGAAGTGCTGGTATAAACATTTTTTGCTCATCAACTAATTGAATGAATATGATAAAGGCATTTGATAATAGATTCAATTTCATACAATTCAAGTGGAGTACGCTTAGAGAAAATGAAGTGCCAATCATAGACAAAAGAAGTTATAAATCAAGGTTTCATGAGTAATTACCATAGGGAAGTATGTTTCTCCCCCCTCTACATTGTCACTCAAATACATGAGCATTGTAGCTATTCGTTGATGTAAGATTGGAATAATTTCCCTTAGGGATTACTTTCATTAATTACAATATATATAGTTATACAGAGGTTGATTCCTACTACAATAAGAATCCTAAGTTACCTTAAATATACACCTATCATAATTACAAAATATACTGTGAATATTCAGAGAATATTCGCTAATACTCCTCCGCAGTCGGAGAGGGAGGAGGCCGAACGCTAAGGCTGGATCAGAAGTCGGTGAAGAGCTGTCTCGGTAGTCCCTTTGTGAAAATATCTGCATACTGATAGGAGGAAGGCACATGTAATATTTTGACCTGACCAAGGGCAACCTTCTCACGCACAAAGTGAATATCCATCTCGATATGCTTGGTCCGCTGATGTTGGACCGGATTGTGAGACATATAGATGGCAGATATGTTGTCACAGTAAACTATAGACGCCTTTCGCAGTGGGCACTGGAGCTCCAAAAGAAGATTTCGGAGTCAACAGATCTCAGCAACGACATTAGCAACTCCACAATACTCTGCTTCAGCACTTGAATGGGATAGTGTGGCCTGCCGCTTGGCGGACCATGAGATAAGATTATCCCCAAGAAATACACAGTAGCCCGAGGTGGAGCGACGTGTGTCCGGGAATCCTGCCCAATCTGCATCCATGTAGGAGAGTAACTTGGTTGGTGCAGAGGGGTAGAGATGCAGTCCAAAGTCAAGTGTGCCCTTAATGTATCTGATAATACGCTTGAGGGCAGTAAAATGGGACTATACCCTTGAAGTTAGAATATGTGTTAATTAACTATAGAATTAGCAATAAAAGTGTAAATAAGACATGTATTATATGTTTATTTAGTTTGGTATAAACATCGAATGGGGTAAAAAAAATTGTTTTGAACTAAAGGTAGGATTACTTTATCCTACATTTGGTAGAATTTTTGAATTCGGGATCAACAATTCTAGAATCGTTTATACCGTTCTCACGCTCTATGTGGGACAACAACTTAAAAGCTACTTTTTTAGCTAATCCAAACAGGCTCTAAATGAAAAGAATGTTCCCCTTACTTCGTAAAGTTTAGCAATAACTACGCCTCAGTGCCAGACTGGTTAAAGTCGGCTACATTAATCTCATTTTTTCATTTAAACTCATTTCATATGCTCATCATATGAAATAAACTTACTTCGGGTGTGAATTGTTCAGAAAATATAAATGATTGAAAGATCAAATTTCGATCATCTGGTTGTGACACGTCACTCGCTGTATAGCACTTTGCAACTCTGTCGATTCCACATTAGAATATAAATTGATGGGAGTTATTATATACATTCACGACTGAACGGCTTGTATGAAGTAAGTTGTAACCATTTTTCCTAAGAAATTTACACAAATTCATCATAGTGAATGATGTCTATTAACTTAATGACAATATATATATATGGGAAAAAAAAAGAACAATCCGACTTATAAGCATCCCTCATTAGCAGAATCGGAGGAAGAGGTATGTGTGTGTGTGATCAGGGGCTGATCTAGTAAGGTTCCAGGGTATTCACCTAAACACCTTTGGCAAAAAAATACACTATATGTATAAGGTAAATTTTTATCTTTTATGTAAATATAGATTTTGAACACTCGTAATAAAAATCCTGGATCCGTCACTGAGTGTAATGTATATATGGTTTTAGTAAATTTAGTTAATATTTTAACTAGATTATCCAATTAATGCTTATTAAAACATTTACCTGAAATAACTAAAAATTAATGTACTTGTGTAAATATTTTTCATACTATCAAAGCATAGACCTTTTTTACTAGGAATTCATATTTTCTAAATTTTCGTAGTTATCCCAATTGACACATTCGTCCAAATAGAATTACATTTTGAAAAGAAAAAAAAACAGAAAAAAATATAACAACGTTAACATTATAGAAAGCGTAATTATTTAATTAAGAAAAATTAGTTTAAAAAAAAAGCAACATAAGAAGCTGTCCGAAACTATTCAGGTTTAGAATTCTAATCCAACACGGTTCAGGTTTTAGAATTATAATAGTCTTCTCATTCTATAAAACCTTCTGTTATGTTCTTTGTCTTTGCTTGTCTTCCGACAAAACTAATAATTCTTTCAATCTCTTCTTTTGTTGTCTTATTTGTTCGACCAACAAACATGGTTTTCACAATGCTGTGCGTAGATGATTTTTTGGGCATCGAGTTTAAGCCCAACACGAGTCGAATGGACTACTTGTTTGTTGTGTCTGAAGTTGGCTGGTTAAAATCTCTATGTGGAGAAGAAGATAACTTAATAGCTGAGCAAGACAGAGAATTTTGTATCAAGAAAAAAGAAAAAATCACTCACAATATTCAGTCCATATTGTCAACATTCCCCACAGTTCTTGATCATCAAGAAAATTCAATTCTTGATTTCGTAGTTCCAAAGGGGAAACGATCAATGTCAAACGCACGGAACAATTTTGTGCAACGGTGGCGAATCGATGATCAAGAAAGCTGTGGAAAATAATAATTCTGAAGAACAAGAACGCGGAGTGTTCAAAATCAATTGGGGTGCTGGTGTCCGCAATCAAGAATTCTTCCTTCTCAAAAAGTCACAAAAGCATGAACACAATGTAAAGGCCCCTGATGAGGATAGGGGAAACACAATGTCTAAAATCACTTTGAGGGTTTGTGCTAATTTTGCATTTGGAAATCCGAAAAAACAATTGTCCGTTATCAGAAAAAGATCACGAGAAGTAACCAACCACGTCCCACTTGGTTTCAACAATCAAGACCGCTTCTTGAACAAAAAATTGGTCGAAAAATCAGAAGCTGCGAGGGAAAAGAAGAAGGCAAAGAGGAACATTATTGTTAGAGCTACAACGTCTGTTGTAATCAACAAAATATTGCCTATTGAATTCAAGAATGCGATTACTGAGTTTGGGGGTTGTCTGAAATCAGCTATTTTGGTCATTGAAAAAACACTATTCGAGATTGATGTTAAACCAGCAGAGGGCAGACTTTCAATCCCACAAAAGGAGGTAACTAAGTTTCTTCGGCTAGGAGAAATTTTTATTAATCCAGAAGAAGAGGCACGTTTGAGTACTCGTATTGGGGGCAAAATGTCTACGATGAGTGTGACGTTGATTGAGCCCTCGCGTCAAAAATGTAAAGTCAATCTGAGAAAATGGTTTATGAACAAAGATAATGGGAAAATAAGTTCAAGTTATGTGTTGGTTACATACTGGAATGAGGTGGTAAGAAGGAATGCTTTGAAAAGTGGTACTCTGATTCAATTGTGGGCATTCAGAAAGGGTGAAGACTTGTGTTTTGCACTCGTTAAAGTTTAACACTCGAGTTAAGTTAGTAGTCTTTCTCAGTATATTGTATTAGATTCATTCATTCTTTTACATTGTAACATAATTTACATGTTTAATGTTTATCAGTTTGAAGGAATTCTTAATAGTAGTTGATAGTATAATGTTTCTTTTTGTTGGTGTTGAATACTTCAATTCTCATTAGGTCTCAAAGAGTGAATAAATCAAGATTGTGTTGATTGCTTGGCACTTCAATATAATTTGTTTAATCAAAATGAGAGGTTACTGTTTGACCAAAAATAGAAAAGAGAACACATTAGTTGGAGAGAATTGTACAGATGGTTATTGTCACTAATGTGATACAATTAAGACAGTGATTTCCAATTTATATGAGAACAAATCTTGTTCTCCCGAAGTGCGCAAATCGCCTTTTTAGGACCCCTATTTGAGGAACAATCGAAATGTATAAAGTTTAAAAGTTCAGTCATCTTAAAATAAAGTTCAGACATGTGGGTTTGAAGTTGAAAATTGCTAGTTAGAAGTTTCCAAATTCAGATGTAGGGATATGGACTAGTCTTTCTATTCTAATCATAAGAAACTGATATATGAGAATAATATAATCGAATCAGGACTCAAGAGTATAAAACGCCAAGGGTATGGATAGAGGAGCATGATGTGGGTGAAAAATATGAGAGATTAAGGTTCAAATTGGAGTAGAAATACAAAAATCATTTTCTTAGGTGATCTTTTTGTTGGGTATTACAAAGGATTGCAGGAAACGGAAATTACAAACAACTGCTAATGTAAGAATTGAAATTACAATTCAACTAGAAAACTGGAAATTACAAAGATGAAAATGAAAAACTATTTTTCTGTTTTTGCTGAGTCGAGTGTGGCACTCTGTCCTTAAGACAATATTGCCCCGTATGTATCCTTTATACGTCCTGGACAATTTGTCTCCCAAGATAAAACAGCAATGGAACACTTGAGCAAAGGAAACTCAAATGCTACCTTGAAGAATATTGAGCAAGAAATGATGCAAGGAAGGTGTAGGCAGAAACTGTTTTGCTTGTGTATTTTCGTGTATACAGCCATTATTGGCCAAATAATGGCCATTATGGAGGTAGTAAAGCCACCAAATTAAATGGTGAAAAGACGGAATTGGCCATTATGGGAGGAGTAATTCAGCCAAAATAAATGGCTGAATTGAGTGCTTTGGCGTTTCTGTTTTGACCGTCGAAATTTTGATTTTCTGAAAAACTTCTGGGATCTCCCACAGCCCACAGCCCACGACCCACGACCCACGACCCGTGACCCGTGACCCGTGACCCGTGAACCCGTGAACTCGAGAACCCGGAACCCGGAACCGGAACCGGACCGGACGGGCGGGCGGCGGCGGCGCGCGTGTGGTCTTTCCTCGAACCGAAGCACATCTAGGTCCTCCCTCCTTTAAACACATGGGATACCCCTTGGGGTCCCAAACCCCAAACCAATTTCGAGTAATATATACACAACAATTCTTTCTTCCTCTACCGATGTGGGAGAATTGAACCCAATACCACACTTTCCATGCTTCAAACACCTCACTTCGTGGACCAATATCTCTTTCATTTCTCAATGAAATTTGACGATTCTTGGCCCTACGGTTATCTACGTACTTAGTAGATCATGCATGTGTGAAGAACCGAATTCTCCAACATACGTAACACTAGTGTTTAAGCCGTTAAAGTTGGTCGGTCGCAACTCCCGCCAAAGGCAAATTTCCAACAATCCCCTCTTGAAAGAGATTTTGGCGCACTCACATGGTGCCTTTTCCATTTCCAGCAATATTTCAGCGGACCGATGTTGCATAAGGAGAGGTAGCTTCAGCTTTGAACCTTCCATAGCTGAATACCATCGGACTTACTTATCACACGCGGTGAACGTGATGTCTTGAACCATCAGTGTTTAGTGTAAGCCAAGTCAATGGTACCAACACAACAAATTCCCTTACTCTCTTCTTCGTAATGTTTTGTCCGTTTTGGCCATGGACAACGTCTTGGATTCTTAAGTGCGTTCATTTTGAGGCGGCCCGTCCTCGCACTTAAATAGGTGGTCTCCTACAAGGTATCCTGCTATACCCCCACTTCACAAGTGTTAGGAACCATTAAAAGTTTCCCAAACCTAACCTCAACTGTTGAGGAGCATTACAGGTTTTGAAAACTTAACCTTTACCCACACCGCAGATAGCACTTAAAGTCTATCGCGGAACGGCTTTGGATTTGGTGTTTCTTTTCGAAATCACTATCCGAAGTGCTCATACTTCCACCGAAGCGATCAACCGAACCTTTACAACTTAGTTTTCCCATTGAACCAAATTACGGGATCTCCAGTTAGTAAGGTTGGGTTACCGCCGTATCGATCCTTATATTTTGGGTTTTAAGCCCATTCCCTAGACAGGCAAGTCATCCGATCTTTGGGTAAGCCCTTTGTCAATGGGTTCTGCTATATTATCCTTTGATTTAATGTAATCAATGGATATTATACCCGTGGTGATCGGTTGCCTAACGGTCTTATGCCTCCGTCGAATATGACGAGACTTGCCGTTGTACATAGCATTCCGTGCCCTTCCTAGAGCCGACCGACCGTCGCAGTGGATCATTACCGAAGGTACGGGTTTGTTCCAACACGGAACATCCTCTAAGAAGTCATGAAGCCACTCACTTCTTCTCCCCGCTTTGTCTAAAGCGATAAACTCCGATTCCATTGTGGATCGGGCGATGCAAGTTTGCTTAGAGGATTTCCAAGACACGCTCCACCACCAATTGTAAATACATACCCACCGGTGGACTTGGTGTTCTCTATATCGTATATCCAGGTTGCATCACCGTACCCCTCTAGTACAAATTGGATATCTCGAATAGTGTAACCCGTAATTTAACGTGTATTTCGGTATTGTAATACCCGATTCAACGCCTTCCGATAATTATCACTTGGATTACGGGTGAACCTAGCCAACTTATTGATCGCGTAAGCAATATCGGGTCGGGTGCGCTTTGTTATATACATCAAACTACCGATCACCCGTGCATATCGCTCCCGGTATACGGGTGCACCAAGATTTTTATCAAGCTTTTGATTTGAATCCATTGGTGACTTTATCGGTGAACTGTCTAACATCTCGAATTTTCTCAAAACATCCTCGATGTAGTGAGACTGAGATAAGACCAGCCCGTCAGACGTCTTAGAGATTTTAATCCCTAAGATGATATCTCGCGATACCCATATCCTTCATGTCGAAGCATTGTTTCAACATGTTCTTAGTCTCTAGGATGACCCTAGGATCGCTTCCGTGATTAACATGTCGTCTACATACGGGCATATCATAACAAATGAGTCAGAGTTACCTTTCGTGTAAACACATTTATCACACTCATTAATGGCGAACCCCTTCGATAGTAGAGTACTATCAAATTTTTCGTGCCATTGTTTCGGGGCTTGTTTCAGCCCGTACAGAGATTTGATAAGTCGACAGACTTTCTTCTCTTGCCCTTGAACCACGTACCCCTCGGGTTGGTCCATATAAATTTCTTCTTCCAAATCACCGTTTAGGAAGGCTGTCTTAACATCCATCTGGTGTATCTCAAGGTCACGCAAAACTGCGATCGCAATAAATACCCGTATGGATGTCATCCGGGATACCGGAGAGTATGTGTCAAAGTAGTCAAAGCCTTCTGTCTGTCGATAGCCCTTGACTACCAACCTGGCCTTGTACTTGTCTATAGACCCATCTGCCTTGTATTTCCGTTTGAGTATCCACTTACACCCCAACGGTTTATTTCCCGGAGGAAGATCAACCAACTCCCACGTATGGTTATGCAGAATTGAGCCTATTTCACTCTCAATAGCTTTTTCCAGAGCGGTGCTTCTGGAGTTGACAACGCCCGAGCAATTGTCCTAGGTTCATCATTAACCATATAAGCTACAAAGTCAGGACCAAAGGATTTATCCTTCCTGGCCCTTTTACTTCGCCTTAGATCCATATCTGGGAGTCTCCAAGTCTGAGAATCTGGAACACTAGATTCCGGATGTTCAGCCACCTCGAGATTCGCTAGATCTGAACCATTTAGATCCGGCGCCAAGGACTCCTGGTTCTTGAGAGCTTTGTGCATAACTTCGCTTGCGAGAGGTTATGTCTTTCTCCTTTCTAGGAAAGGTACTTTCAAAGAATAGAGCATTCCTTGATTCCATTATTGTACCCTGGTGGATATCTGGAATATCTGACTTATGCACTAAGAAGCGATAAGCACTACTGTTATTTGCATATCCGATGAATATGCAATCTACAGCCTTAGGCCCAATCTTGACCTCGCTTTGGCTTAGGTACTTCAACCTTTGCCGGACAACCCCACACCTTAAAATACTTGTAGGTGGGCTTCTTTCCTTTCCATGATTCATATGGAGTTTTGTCCTTACCCTTATGTGGGACTCTGTTCAGAATCGTATTAGCGGTAAGGACGTCTTCTCCCCACATGTTTTGGGGAAGTCCGGAATTGATAAGCAAGGCATTCATCATTTCCTTTAATGTGCGGTTCTTACGTTCCGCCACACCGTTTGATTGAGGTGAGTATAGAGCCGTCGTTTGATGAATAATGCCTTCTTGGGCACAGTATTCTTCAAATGGCGCTACATATTCTCCCCCTCTATCGCTACGAATGGATTTAATCCGTAGGCTAAGTTGATTCTCAACTTCTGCTTGGTAACGTCGAAACGCTTCAAAGGCTTCATCCTTACTTTTCAACAAGTAAAGGTAACAATACCTTGTGCTATCATCTATAAATGTCACAAAGTACTTGTTCCCCCTCTAGTTTGTACAAACTTCAAATCACATATATCCGTGTGAATAAGTTCTAGAGGAGCGGTATTCCTTTCGACGATCAAAAAGGAAGCTTAGTAAGTTTTGCCTCTACGCACACCTCACACTTATGTTGAGGGTTTATGTCGATAGAAGGCAACAACTCCATCTTTACCAGCCTTTGAATAGACTTGTAGTTTACGTGTCCTAATCTATGATGCCATAAATTAGAAGACTCAAGCAAATAAGAAGAAGACTCAACTTTATTTCCTTGACGCAATACAGACATGGCATTCACTTTGAAGAGGTCTTCACAGACGAAGCCCCTCCCCACAAATGTGCCATTTTTAGTGAGTACAAATTTATTTGATTCAAACACTAGCCTAAAACCAGCATTAACCAATAAAGGTCCATAAACTAGATTTCTTCTAATATCTGGGACGTGCATCACTTCCTTCAGAGTGAGTTCCTTGCCGGAAGTCATCTTCAGGACCACCTTTCCAACCCCTAGCACGTCCGAGGAAGCGTTGTTGCCCATGAACAGCTTCTTGTCGGAGACCGGAGTGTACGTGGAGAAGGCATCTTTGTTGGAACAGATGTGTCTTGTTGCACCTGTGTCCACCCACCACTGCATCGGATTCTCCACCAAGTTGGCTTCTAGCACCACTGCAGAGAATTCCTCGATCATGTCATCCAGGAGCGTGTCCTTGACGACGTTTGCTTGAGCCTTGCCTTTTGACTTGGCTTTCTGTTGTTGCTCAGTCTTGAGCTTGCGGCATTCCTTGATCCTATGACCAGGTTTCCCACAGTGATGACAATTACCTCTGAACATCTCTGCTGCAGGGGCTTTGCCGTCTTTCTGGAACTTCCGCTTCTTGCTTGAGTTCCCTTTGGCCTCAGCCAGATTCGCCTTCGCCTCAGCAGGTTGTCTACCCTTTGGCAAGGTCTTCTTATTATCTTCCTGGATTTGCAGTTTGATAACAAGCTCTTCAAAGGTCATCTCCTTTGTCTTGAGTTTCAAGTAACTCATAAACTCATTCCATGAAGGAGGTAACTTCTCAATCAGCGATGCAACCAAAAACTGCTCGTTTGGTTTTAGTCCTTCCAAATCCAGGTGATGTAGAATCATCTGAAATTCCTGGACTTGGGACATCACTGTCTTACTGTCCACCATTTGGAATTTTAGAAATTTCCCAACGATGAACTTCTTAGTACCCGCATCTTGTGCGTTGTACTTCTTTTGCAGTTTTTCCCACAACTCTTTGGCGGTGCCAACGGTGCAATAGACCGTATAGAGAGGGTCTGCCAAGCAGTTAAGTATATAGTTTTTGCACATGAAATCGCTATGATTCCATGCATCACGAACCATCTTCATGCCGTTAACGACATGGATACCAAGGCCCCCTTCACCCCTTAAGTTGTTGGGTATTACAAAGGATTGCAGGAAACGGAAATTACAAACAACCTGCTAATGTAAGAATTGAAATTACAATTCAACTAGAAAACTGAAATTACAAAGATGAAAATGAAAAACTATTTTTCTGTTTTTGCTGAGTCGAGTGTGGCACTCTGTCCTTAAGACAATATTGCCCCGTATGTATCCTTTATACGTCCTGGACAATTTGTCTCCCAAGATAAAACAGCAATGGAACACTTAAGCAAAGGAAACTCAAATGCTACCTTGAAGAATATTGAGCAAGAAATGATGCAAGGAAGGTGTAGGAAGAAACTGTTTTGCTTGTGTATTTTCGTGTATATAGCTAGTATATTTTCTGTGTCTCTCAACAATGGTATAGGGGTGTTTATATAGGTGAGGGAGGGCTGTTTAGCTGCCTCCATAACAGCCATTATTGACCAAATAATGGCCATTATGGAGGTAGTAAAGCCACCAAATTAAATGGTGAAAAGACCAACGGAATTGGCCATTATGGGAGGAGTAATTCAGCCAAAATAAATGGCTGAATTGAGTGCTTTGGCGTTTCTGTTTTGACCGTCGAAATTTTGATTTTCTGAAAAACTTCTGGGACCAAACTGTACATCTTGAAACTTCAGGGACTAAACTGTACATCTTGAAACTTCTGGGACCAAACTGTACATCTGAAAGAATTCTGGTCCAAACTGTACATCTAAAACTTCTGGGATCAAACTGCACTTCTGGCAAAGTTCTCTGGCCCAAAAAGATAATATCAGAAGGCCCAAGGCCCACGACCCCGTGAACCCGGAACCCGGAACCGGACCGGACGGGCGGCGGCGGCGTGCGTGTGGTCTTTCCTCGAACCGAAGCACATCTAGGTCCTCCCTCCTTTAAACACATGGGATACCCCTTGGGGTCCCAAACCCCAAACCAATTTCGAGTAATATATACACAACAATTCTTTCTTCCTCTACCGATTAGGGAGAATTGAACCCAATACCACACTTTCCATGCTTCAAACACCTCACTTCGTGGACCAATATCTCTTTCATTTCTCAATGAAATTTGACGATTCTTGGCCCTACGGTTATCTACGTACTTAGTAGATCATGCATGTGTGAAGAACCGAATTCTCCAACATACGTAACACTAGTGTTTAAGCCGTTAAAGTTGGTCGGTCGCAACTCCCGCCAAAGGCAAATTTCCAACACTTTTTCCATTTGTTCAAGTGTCGTGGATAGAGTGATTTGATACGTGAAATATAGTTGGTATCGAATGAAATAATCAGAGGTGTGCACAAGGTGGTGCAAATACCACCTTATGACCTGGACTTAGAGATACTCCCTATTGTCATAATGTGTAGGAATTACCTAGAGGTGCATATCAGATGGACAGAAAGCAATTCCCTTCATTTTGGTTCAGGAGGTCAAAATGAAGAACTTGGAAATAGATGATACATTCTATATATATTAGCTCAAATCTCATATCCTGTATATCATTTCGAATTAGTCGGTCTCCAATTCGGGTACCAGACACCGGATGAAAAACCAAAACAAAATATGGAAGTCGTACTTCCAGCACTCACATTAGCATAGACATAGTTAGGCACAGTTTTTGGACTCAAAAGGTAATCGATATGGAATGTCCAGTTCATCCTCCATTACAAAACAACTTAGGCATTTTGGCTTATGTAATCTCTTGACAAAAAGCCCAAAATCATCCCTTAAGTACGGGCATTAACTCAAAATCCCGCTTTAAGTATATGGCGGGGCACTAATAGTCCTCCAAGTATTCAAAGCTATAAACTATTTAAGTTAGTAATTCTAATAATGGTCATAATGACAATAAAGGGATAATAACAACAAAATCAACAACAACAACAATAATAATAACAGCCCGACCAAGTTCTATCGCTCCTATCTGTATATGTGTATTTGTTTTCCTCTTTGTTCCTTGTCCTTGCTGTTGATCTCTGATTTTTGTCATGTGGATTTATATTTCTGTTTCACTGTTATTACTTGGGTTGGTTTTGATTTTTTTTTTTTTGGTGTTCTGCTAGTCGTTGTTTTAGTTACTGAATTGAATAGAATAAATTAGGTACTTGATTGTTGTTCCTTGTTGGGATTTCTAGTATTATTCTTGCTCTTCTATCTCTTTGCCATTTCTTTGTGTGTTTTTAAGTCTGCATTTAGGTGACTATACAGAGTGGATTGGGTTTTATTGCTCCAGTCCCCTTACGCATCCTGTTACATTCATTTTACTTACATGTATTTCCATCTTCTCCCCAACATTAAGAAAGCTAACCCCTCCCAAAGCTTACCCTCCCCCCACCACCGCACGCCACGCCTCTCCGACCAGCATTCACCGGCGATCGGCGATCAGGTATCAGATTTTCTCTCTCCTCCACTCTTCTTTTGCCGGCGGACAATACTGCTCCGATCAAGTACACTTTGCCAGCGACCTATTTCCGACCAGACCTGTCTTCTCCCCCTCCTCTCTTCTCTTTTCCTTTTTCTTTCTCTTTCTCTTCTTTTCATTTCTTTTCTCCTCTACTCAGCCACCGGAAACCCCTCTACAATAGGTTTTCGGTCAAGTCTGCACAGGTACCCACATTTTCCGGCATATTCAGGCGGTGAACAGTAGTTTCCGACTTCCGGTGGTGAGCAGTAGTCTCAAATGAGACGATAAAAAATTATCTGCACGTGATATTCATATTAAATTATATTATCTGCACGTAATATTTATGTTACATTATATTAGTTTGTTATAATTTATTCAAAATTGAAGTTAGAATACGTGTTAATTAACAATAGAATTAGCAATAAAAGTGTAAATAAGACATGTATTATATGTTTATTTAGTTTGGTATAAACATCGAATGGGGGTAAAAAAAATTGTTTTGAACTAAATGTAGGATTACTTTATCCTACATTTGGTAGAATTTTTGAATTCGGGATCAACAATTCTAGAATCGTTTATACCGTTCTCACGCTCTATGTGGGATAACAACTCAAAACAACAAAATGACACAATGCTCTTCTCCAAAGCTTTTCTCCGGTCTTTTAAAAAGTGAGCCTTCTTTAATTAAAAAGAATCATTTCAAATTTGTGCTCATTTATATAATGGAGTGGTTCTTTTTCCTTTTTTTAAAAAATAATCCATAAAAATAGTGAAAATGTTCAGATTTACCTGCACTTTGCGAAAAGATCTAACTTTACTCTTTGTCAGATGTTCGACTCGTCCGCGTCCTCGCCATTATATAGGGATAAAGTCCGAATTTGCCATTGTTGTTTGCGAAAGATCTAATTTCTTACAGCTTGCTGATAGAAATTAAGAATTTCAATCAATTTAATAGATTATCTACATATGACTAAAAACTTATTTCCTCAAACTGTATATTTGATTAATACTTATTCAAAGGAATATTCATTATTCCTTATGTAGTCAGGGTTAGCCATCGAAAATTCCTTTAAAAAAAAGGAAACATATATTTTATGGTCACTTGATATCTTTTCCTAAAAGTTAGCACTATTTTTTCTTGGACAACAAGGTTTCCTTTCCTATAAATAGAAGGCTTCCAATTACCTCAAATGTTTCACATCCTTGAGAATAATAACCTGTACAGACTACAATTCTATACTTATATATCTTTTTTTTAATATGTTATAATACTTTCTCCATTGCAACGATTACCTTTTTCCTATCAGTGTGATCAATTAAGTTTGGAAAAAATTCAGAAAACTACACTTTGCTGATTTACATTGCAAAAATATAGTCTAAATTTACGTTGTAAATATATAGCCCAAAAACACTTTTATAAGTAGAAGTACTCCTTCTTGTTGCTAAAGGGTTAAGAAGAGGGTCTCCCCTCACTGTTTCTGAAGGTTTGCAACCCTTCTGAACAGCCACTAAAAAGTAACAAACAACAAGAAGGAGTACTTCTACTTATAAGTAGAAGAACTTTTCTTTCCACTACCGATGAGGGACAAATGCTTATTTTATAAAGCAAGAGGGAACTCCCTCCATTTCCCATTCAATCTATCATTTAAACCCAACAGTAACAAACAAACCTTGTGAACTCATTGCTTCCTCCTTATGATCCCTTTTCCAGAAACCTTCTTAATTTGCGAAAGATGCTTTCTTTTGGTTTGATAAGTATCAAGTTGGCCAAATTCAAACCGATCAGGAAAACAACCAGTCCTTTTTGACCGTGGATCAAGAACAGGGGTACTTGTCTTCTTGAATTCCTTACTACTTTGCTTCTCCACTTACATTAAACAGGCATAGTGTTGCTTTGTTTGGCTTATTCTGCTTCTGTTCAGACTTCTAATGTATGTTTATCTTTTAGAGTAGTTTATCAAAAACATTTTTTTTTGAAGTACCAACACTGTAAGATCCTCTTTGAGAAAAGAACACTGTTAAGATCTTTGGTTCCAAGCACTCCTTATTTTGCGTCACTCCAGAAGCTAATTGTAGTCATTGCTTGAGATGTTCTTAGTATTTCCTTAAGACTAACGTAAGTTATTGTAACTGACTTCCTGCAGACAGAGAATCGTCTTTTGGCGGAAAGCATGCAAGTCTAGCTGGCAGCAAGTTTCCGTTAGCAAGAGGTTTGTGTTGTTCATTGAATGATTTCAGGCTTCCATGTGCTCTATGTTGTTAAAAGCTCGATTGAGGTGCGCTTGAGCACTGAAGCTTGGTGCAGCATGAGTTGGGCGCTTCGCTCTCTCACCGAGAAGCAAAGGCAGACTTTCCATAGACTCTTTACTGAAGTGCGCGGTACTAAATAATAAACCTAGTTGTCAAAATGATGTAATTAAGAGAATATTATGAATAAATATGCTTACATAGCAACTTACCATTCTGTATAAGAAAAATTAGTTACTAAACCTGAATTAGAAACCTAGAAAAGCATAATTGCATCTGTATCAGAAATTTAAAATGATTTTGGAACTTGATTTATATATTACTTGATACTTTTGACATGTTTCTTTTTCAATTCATTAATCAATTTTTGTTTGAGTCCATAGTTATATTTTCTTGCAATCCGTTATGTATATGTGTGCATGTGTGTTCGTTTGCCTTTGTCACTAAATCCCGCACTTATTTGCGTTTCGGCTTAATGCTCCAACTACCGTGAAGCTTTTCGCTCTTTTTCTTTTTACGTCATTGCATTTGGATTTTAAATTTGACGGTAACCTAAAGTTTTGTCTCGCAAATTCGTATGCACGCCTTCCTTAATAGAGTTATGTTATTGAATCCGTCTGGAATTCACATGATGCTTATCTTCATGTAACTGTCTTGTTTGAGAAGAAAAAGGAAAACAGTCGTGCTTTATGCTACCTGTAAGTAAATGTCACTTCTACTTTTGAGACAAAGGTATTCAGAAGTCTCTGCAGTGACTTATCCTTGATTCCCCTTTAAAGTACCATCTATTCGTATTGATGATTTGGAAAATTAATATTCTATTGCCTTCACAGGAATGTGATTATCTTAGATCAATTGCCATGCCCCGCCTTCATGTTTCCACTGTTGTAGATGCAAAAACTGGGAAGGTATGCAGACTATTCAAATCATTCTCTGATGTTCATTGATTTTCGACATCTATTAAAGAAATGTGCTTGGTGAGTTGCCACAACTACTTAATAGTAAGTAATATTTTCCTATAAAGTACTTCTGGTTAAAGTTCAAGTTAGAGCTTCTGCTTTGAAGTTTGCCTCTAGAAGAGCACTGACTTTCAAATACCGCCTCAATTTGTAGTTTATTTGTGACAGTTCTACCCATTTTCTATATTTGCCATAGAGAGATTACATACAAAACATCCTGGAGGATGGAGAATAACGCATGTGTGCTTCACTAATCAAATTTTGTGTTTATGTTGCTCTTCAGTGCCATGATAAAAGACAAGTTATAAGATTCATTTTCAAGGTTTGTAATATTTCTTTTGTTGTTGGAGGATCCTATCCTAAAGGAGAAGGAGGAGGAGTAGGAGCTAGCAAGAGTTGGCCTGGTCAATAAGAGGGAGTCATACTTTGGACTGCTGGGGGCGGGAGTGCTTGGTCGCTGGGGTTCCTTTTCCTCAACCGACCGTTCCCAGGTCAAGGAATTAATCGAACATTCTCAATTTCAAAAATCGTACATGGGGGTAAAGATACAGTGAGTAGAGCCACTCATCTGAGCCAGCGGATTCTGCCGGTGTGCAAAGCAAGTACGCAAGGACTGCGTAAATCTTTGGTCTGCCTATCATTGTCCATGTTGGGCTGACTCCGTTAGGCAAGAGGAACCCTACTGATATTGACTAAGCTGTTGATAGGCTATAAGTAGGCCGTTTGCTATTGCTATAAGGGGGAGAAGCCTAGATCACTAGTTTTGGACTATCGAGAAACCCCCCTCTGCCCGCATCCTTGGAACTTGCTTTGCTTTTTTTCTTTAAAGACCCCGCCTGCTTCACACCTTCTATGATAGGGGGCGCTACATCATAGGCACATTGAGAGCGGAGATAATTGTACCCATATACATAAAAAATGACAGCAATGGAATGTCAATCCTCAGGCTTTATTTGTAAAGTCTCTATTCCTTGGTAATCAAAGCCCAAAGATCAAAAGAGTGAGAAAAAGGGGGCAAGTGTACATGGGCGGAGCTCGAAGAGCGAAGCGAGCCGCGCTAGCCTAGCAACAGTTTTCAACAGCAAGCTTTTAATTAATTAGCTAACGACCCCCTAACCTAGCTTGGGGCGAAAACTCCAAAATCCAAAACGTTGGTTAGGCAACTCGCTGACTCGTCCGAAAAAGAGGGAAAGTGCAAGTTTTAGGCAACTCGCTGGTTTCGAGATGGGTTTCCATGCGGGGTGAAGGAGTTTGTCTCTTGAAAATGGTTTTCAAGGAGTGAAAGCCGTTTGACCGTAAGGAAAGGAGCGAAAAGCAAGTCTCTTTCTAAAATCTCTAAGGAGTGAGACAAACATAAACCCAATTGCTATCTTTTTGAAAAAAAAATAAAGAAACACAAACCCAATTGTTTAAAAAGATCCAATGAACATTTAGAGACCTACAAACAAATAACTTGTATCAGTTTGGAAAAAGTCTGAGTTGATGAAAAAAAGTTCATTTGAAGCTAAAGTTTAAATAAAGTTTGTGGAAGAAAAAGAAATTTGTGACAATTGAAGATTTGAAAAATTATTTCACTTGAAGTTAAATTCTAAACCCAAAATTTCATGGCCAAATTCCAGATTGCAAATACTTCAGCAGTATTCGCAACTGATGTTATGGCCAAAAACTTGTCCTAGAAATCAGAAAAGACGTTTTACCAGATTTGGCTTTCAGAAAATTGAAGAGCAACATAAACCTAATTGGAAGTGTGTGTGAGAGGGAATATTAAGTTAAAATACTTTTTTGATTGGTATAATAATGTTCATAAGCGACTTGCAAGATTATTTCTCTGTTATATGGGGGTTGATTAGTAAATTAAGAGGGCCAAATTTGGTAATTTTATAACTTCTGAAATGAAGGATTAACTGTAGTGTAATGATGCATACTGGAGGAAGGTAATCAAAGGAAAGTATGGTGAATAGAGTCACTGTTTCTCCAAAATTTTCTCTTCCCCAGATGGAGTAGGACCTTCGAAATGTATCAGTGAAATGTGGGAGGAATCTAGTTCAAATGTGTGCTTACACAGTAGGGAATGGGGAACACATCAGCTTTCGCTTGATAAATGGTTATGAAAGTGCACGTTGAAAGTGGAATTCCTTGAATTATTTCCGTTTGTAAGACATCCTTAGGCTACAATTATTCGATGTAGAGACGGCAACTCATGGAACATTGCATTTTGTAAGATGATATTAATCTCCCTTGAGGAGTCTTTCATTAATATCAAGGTATATATAGAGTACAATATTCATCCCTTATACAATAGGAATCCTAAGCCTATACAAAAGAGGAATCCTAAGCCTATACAAAAGAGGAATCCTAAGCCTATACAAAAGAGGAATCCTAAGCCTATACAAACGAGGAATCCTAGTCTTACCATAATTATATTTACACAATATATGAAAATATTCTAATTATGGGTAGAGAATATATTTACACGTTTACACACCCCCTCAGTCGGAGCGAGAGGAGGCCGGACGCTGAGACTGGCTCTGAAGTCAAGAAATAACTGTCTGGGAAGTCCTTTGGTAAATATGTCTACATACTGATAGGATGATGGAACATGTAACACTCGGACATGGCCTAACGCAACTTTCTCACGAACGAAGTGTAGGTCTATCTCAATATGCTTGGTTCGCTGATGTTGAACCGGATTATGAGAAAGATAGATGGCAGAGATGTTATCACAATACACAATAGATGCCTGACGCAAAGGACACTGAAGTTCTAACAGTAAATTTCTGAGCCAACAAATCTCAGCTACTACATTTGCAACGCCTCGTACTCGGCCTCGGACCGGAACGAGATAGGGTAGCCCGTCGCTTGCGTACCAAGAAATCGATTATCCCCTAAGAAAACACAAAAGCCGGAGGTGGAGCGTCGCGTGTCCGAACACCCTGCCCAATCTGCATCCGTATATGAAAGCAACTTGTCTGGTGCAGAGGGGTATAGGTGCAAACCATAATCAAGAGTGCCCTTAATGTATCGAATGATACGCTTAAGAGCAAGTGAAATGAGACTCCCGGGGGCATGCATGAATAAGCACACTCGCCGAACAAGATAAGCTATGTCCGGCTCCGGTGAATGTGAGATACCGAAGTGCACCCGCAAGGCTCCTATACGAGTAGGATCGAGACCGGAGCACCATCCATAAGCACCGAGCTTAGATTTGGAATCAACCGGAGTAGGCACCTCTTTGCGGTCGCCATCTTAGCCCCGTACACAATCTCTTCGCATACTTACGCCGACACAAGAACATATGATTGGCGTACCTGGTCACCGATATCCCCAAAAAGTAACTCGCCTTTCCCAAATCGGTCATTGCAAATTCGGACTTGAGCAAGGCAATAATCTCATTTTTCAATCCTTCGGAGGAGGCGCGAAGAACAATATCATCCACGTAAAGTAATAAGTAAGCCGTGCTACTACCTCGATGAAAAATGAAAAGTGATGTATCACTCTTGCTGCATACAAACCCAATCTTCAAGATATACCCGGCAAAGCGATCATACCACGCACGGGGGGCCGTTCGTGCCATATAGTGACTTACGGAGACGGCACACATAGTGAGGAACTGCCGGATGGGTGAACCCCGGTGGCCGATGCATGTAGACTGTCTCTCTCGGATCCCCATGTAAGAATGCATTCTTCACATCAAGCCGATGGATCGGCCAATGTTTTCCCATGGCTATGCTCAAAATCGTGCGGATGGTAGCCGGTTTGACAACCGGTGAAGGTCTCACCACAATCAATGCCCTCCTGCTGATTTGTGCCATTAGCCACAAGACGGGCCTTATACCTCTCAAGATCCCCGTTGTCTCTGAACTTGTGACGAAATAGCCACATACAACGAATGACATTCACCCTCTCGTGTCTAGGTACTAGATCCCACGTGTGTTTGTTTAGTTAAAGCATTGAATTCCTCATACATAACCGCATTCCAATTAGGGTCTTGTTTGGCCAATTTTGGGTTCTTTGGAAGTGGAGAGATGGTTTGGGCGGACAAGTTGAAATGGACTTTGGGTTTGAAGATTCCATGCTTTGAACGAGTTTCCATTGGATGGGTAGGGACGGTGGGTGGCGAGTGGTGTCCGAGACGGGGGGGGTAAAGTCGGATAAGGAGAGGGTGGGGGCTAAGCCGCCGAGGTGTCGCGGCTCCCGGATCGAGAGTCGCGGTGCTAGAAGGTTGACGGGCTTCTCGAAGTTTGGGCGCCGCGCTCGACGACGGAACGAGGATGTGAGTTGTTCGATTATGAGGGGAGAGATGGCGGACCGTCAAGAAATGAGTAGTCCCGTTTTTGGAATTTTGGAAGATTCGAAAACGGGAATGTGGTCTCGTCGAATGTGACGTGACGAGATATGTGGATCCGACGAGTCGACAAGTCATAGCATAGATAGCCCCTATGGTTCGGTGGGAATCCTAGAAAGACACATGGAGTGGACCTAGGAGCGAGCTTGTGAGGGGCGGTGGAGCTAAGGTTGGGATAGCACGAGAAAACAAAAATTCGTAGATGATCATAAGAGGGGATTCTATGGTAGAGGATTTCGGTAGGGGTCATATTGTGAAGAGTGCTAGTAGGGAGAATATTTAGAGTGTATTCTCGACATTTTAGCAAAGATAGACCCGTAAGGGTGGAGGGATGGAGGCATGAATCAATAGGGTGCGAATCATATTGTTAATGGTGCGGATGATTCTTTCAGCTTTACCGTTTTGTGGTGAGGTGTGAGGGCAGGAGAAGCGAAAGACCATGCCATTATTGGTACAAAAATGGTGAAACATAGAGTTATTGAATTCACGACCATTATCGCACTGAAATGATTTTATGCCTTTTCCAAATTGTGTTTGAATGAACTTGCGAAACTCAAGAAATTTGACAAACACTTCCGATTTAAATTTAAGAGGGTATAACCAAACGTAGTGTGAAAAATCATCAAGCAACACAAGATAGTATTTATGACCGAGAGAACTAGTGATAGGAGATGTCCATAAATCGGCATGTATAATATCAAAAGGAGCAAATGTAACACTAGTAGATGATTTGAACGGAAGACGAATATGTTTGCCTAAAGAGCAAGAAACACAATTTTGGGCAAGTTTCCCATTACAAGCAATGAAATTGTTGCCTCTAAGAAAATTAAAAACTCGGGACTCTGGATGACCAAGCCTATTATGCCAGTTGAAGAAGAAACAACCGCTAGAGTGACGGGAGAGCAAGATCCGGGCAAATGGAGGTGGAAGTGAATGGATAGAGATCCCCCGTGCTATTGCATCTCGTAAGAGGTGTCCCCGTATGAAGATCTTTTACGGTAAAACCAAAAGGGTCAAAATCCACGAGACGAATTATTACGAGTAAATTGGCGGACGATATGAGGTTCTTAATCATGTGTGGGGCATATAGGGTGTTTTTGAGGGAGAAGGGTGGATGAGGAGGTTGTGTGTATGAGGTACCATAACCCTTAACCGGAATGCGTTGTCCACTACCAACCGTAACATATTGAGGATGCTTTACATGAAACAGCTTAGGAATAGTACCGCAGATCGGGTGACGTGAGATGTGGCGCCCGAGTCCATGTACCAAGTATTGTCGTCGTTGCATAGAGAGGGTGCCGAACGCCGGACCCAACTCAATGGGTGTCATGCCGAGGAGGGCTCATGGGACCCGACCTTGCATGAAGTGGGCTCGTTGTGGGGCCGGAGCGGGCCTAGCAAACCGGGGTAAGAATACGGATTGTATGGTCGGCCGGTGCGGAATGGACTTGGCGTCGCGCGCTCGAATCGGGCGCCGCGCGCCGTAGGCGAATCGGCGAGGAGCCGCAGCCCCGCCTGTTCTCGCGATCTCTCGTTGTTGTTGTCGCTGTTGGTTCTCGTTGACCGCGACCCTTGCCACGACCACGGCCTCCTCTACCGCCGCGGCCTTTTCCACCCTTGCCGCCGCGGCCCCGCCGCCGTTGGGAGTTGTCCGGTGGCGTCGATCTTGAGGTTGCGTGTCGACGCCCAACACCCGCCGGGCGTGCTCATCCCGCTTAGCACGACGGGTTTCTTCGAGCAACAATTGTGAGCGAGCTTTGTTAAAACTCGGTAGCGGATCTCGCTGTTGAATAATGGTGGCCAAAGTATCATATTCGCCCTTAGTAAGGCCGTAAATCATTTGTAGCACTATTTTATCGTCGCGACAGCGTGCCGATGTTGGAGAGTTGATCCGCTAGAAGTTTAAGTCGCTTGCGTACTCGGAGACATTGGAGAAGTTTTCAAGACGTGTTTTGTTGAACTATTCTTCCAAATACACGGCACGAGTGTGCTTGTTGTCCTGAAAAATTTCCTCCAAACGATTCCACAAGTCAAGGGATGTGGAGTCAGATTTCATGATAGTAAGGAGCAAATCCTAAGAGATACTACCATATATCCATTGTTTGACGCCGGCGTCGAGACGGTGCCGATAGAATCATCAACCTCCGTAGGCGCGGAATAGTGTCATCAATATGGTCAAGCACGTTATAAAGACATGCATGATTGCGAAAAAGTTCAACCCAGGGGAGAATACTGGTTGTTTTCTTGATCAAGAATAATGGGAATATGGTTCTTGATGTTGGAAACAAGGGGGCGGGATGAAACGGGGTGATGACTTTGTGGTGGGATTTGTGGAGGTAGAGGCGTCAGAAAGTGTGGAAGAATCAGGGATAGCCATTTAGAGAAGAGAAGAAAGGAAGAACAAAACCCGAAAAACAAGAAGAAAATCCGGGAGGGCCGCGGCGTAGGAGAGGCAGCCGACGGCTGTGGAAGAGAAAGGTTTTTAGGGTTTTGTTTATTTGGCTCTTGATACCATGTAAGATGATATTAATCTCCCTTGAGGAGTCTTTCATTAATATCAAGGTATATATAGAGTACAATATTCATCCCTTATACAATAGGAATCCTAAGCCTATACAAAAGAGGAATCCTAAGCCTATACAAAAGAGGAATCCTAAGCCTATACAAAAGAGGAATCCTAAGCCTATACAAAAGAGGAATCCTAAGCCTATACAAAAGAGGAATCCTAGTCTTACCATAATTATATTTACACAATAAATGAAAATATTCTAATTATGGGTAGGGAATATATTTACACGTTTACACATTTAGGAGAAGCTGCTAAGATTAGGAAATAGACAGCTTGATGGAGTTATTCTTCATGAAAGAAGCCTGCTTCAGTCAGATAGCAATACTTGAAACCTTCTTTACACAGGACAATCTTATTAAGAGAGGAGTCATTATGTGCAACTGATGCTAGATGTGCATGAAAGAAGCTCAAGATTTAAATCACTTCTTTCTTCACTGCCTATAGCAAAGGACACTGGCTTATGTTTTTGTGTCTTTTAGGGGTATGTTCGGTAATGCACTGCAGTCTCAAAGATGCCTGCATGAGCTGGGGACAACGGAGAGTTGGAAAATCCATCAAGGGTATTTGGCAAATGATCCCAGCATGCACTCCTTGGTGCATGTGGAGGGAGAGGAACTACGGATGCTTTGATGGAATCTCAACTCCGAGTCATTCCTTAAAGATTGGGGGTGTGTGATGGACCTTCTGTGCAAATTGTGCAATGTAAATAATTTGGATCTGCTTATGAATTTTGTTAGCTCCTTATGTTTTAGGAGTTTCAGAATCATAACTGTAAAGGAGCTATATCCTTTTTATACTTATTTGCATCTCGTGGATGCTTGTTGATGAAATCCTATACTTCATCCAAAAAAGGGTAGTTGATTAGCTCTCTCGTCACAAGGATAAAACACCTAAAGAGGAAAAATAAGACATGCTTTAGCTCTCCTCCCAAACCCCACTTGTGGGACTACACTGGGTATGTTATTGTTATTGCTTTAGCTCTCCTAGTTTGAAGGAGCGAGCTGTTGAAGTATACGACAACAAACATATAGATGAATGAAAACATTTCATACGTTGAACATGCTTTCACAAAATTTAAATGACTCCTATGTTTAGGTTTTCTACAACCTTCATTAGACACTGTTGGTTAATATGCTTTCTCATTGTCCCTCTGAAGACTGGTTTACCTCAATTCTTTAGTTTCAAGCTACATGATTTGAATTTTAGGAATTCCTTTCTTAGCTGTTTGATATTGTACCACTATAGTTTTTATGAAGTGCTATGCATGGATTTTGGCACTCTCTCCGTCTCCTTGTTATATGCATGGAAGTCCAATTTGATTGATACTTCATTTTTTCACCAGGGAATTAAGAGTGATGTCAGAACAAGTTCTGGTATGTTTTTGAGCCCTGATGAGAGGAAGTATCCCATGATACAGGTCCGTACAGCACAAGGTCCTTTCAATTCTTTTCTCTTCACTTATTCAAGCATAACGTGATAACTATCTTTGGCATTATGTCACCGAGTTACCAAGGTTTTTTATTCCGTGTTTTTTACCTGCACTTTTTTTTGTGTGTTTAAAACTAAAATGTTACTGTATTGGACATTGTGATGGTCTTATGTTGGTGAAATTCTTTGCATTCCTGTAACTTTCAGGCAATTGAAAAACGAATTGATGTATATTCTCAAATACCAGCAGAAAATGGGGAACTCATTCAAGTGTTAAGGTATGTAATATGACAGTTTGGTTACTTCTGCTATTGGCTTATTGCTCTGTTTTCTATTTGTTATTTGGACCGATCTCTTTTCACATATCAATTTATTATTCTCGTCAAAAGGAGAAAAATACTTGCTTATTTTGCAGTTTAATATAAAGCGTGTAGGTCAACTATTAGCGAATATTCTTCGAATATTCACGGTATATATTCAGATTAAGTGTCATATGAGTATTTTCAATTCAGGGTAAGGCTGCGTACAATAGACCCTTGTGGTCTGGCCCTTCCCCGGAACCCGCGCATAGCGGGAGCTTAGTGCACCAGGCCGACCTTTTTTTTTTGAGTATTTTCAATATATGACTCAATATTTGATATGATGCTGGAGCTTGTCCAAAGTTACCTTGTTAACCTTTGCATTTGTTGATTAAAGAGTTGTCTGTTATGTAAGGAACGTATGTAGCTTTAGTTGCAAGTTCTGGGTGGATGGTCTATTAACAGAAAGAGAAAAATTGCTTAAGTAGTTTCTGGATGAATTCATTTGTTTTTCTAATATTTTAGTTTCTGGAGGGTTTGACAGCTTTCAAGAGTGTTTTGCTGCTATTATTGTTCTGTATTTCTTTTTGTTTCATAATTGAAAGACATGACACTTGAAAGTTCAACTTTTGGTGATTTTAGCATTACTGTGTATCATGCAAGTATGTTTGTAATTCTTAGAGACCATATATTGGACTATATTTTCTCTTGTGTTATCATGCGCAGAACTTTAAACCATTATTTTGTCCCAGCAAAATAGTTATAGTCTTAAATTGTGCACCATCTTGACTTGAGGGGATATGAGACTATTGTTTCATTTATTTACTGGATACAGACAGTTACTAATCTTCGAACATGTATTAGACTAATATAAAAGCTTCTGCCACAGAGTATCTGCACTATTAAATTTAACTGAGAATTATTAACATATGGCCAAAAAAAAGAAAAAAACAGAAGGAAGGTATTAGTTCAACGTTTAATGTATTGCATAATTTCTAAATAGTACTGAATAGGGTGTATTCATCCTCTCTACCTCCCAAGGTAGAGTAAGGTCTGTGTACACTCTATCTCTACCTTCCTTTCATCATACTCCCTTTATTTAACAAAATTTGCTCTCAAATTCTCATCATCTATGTATGGTGATAAGTCTCCAACATTAAACGTTGAACTAATACCTCCATATTCATCCGGAATTTCTACCTTGTAGGCGCTTCCCCGAACCTGGCCAATATCTTGAAAGGATCATCCGCCTCGGCATTAGCTTGTTCTTTCTCATGTTGGGAGATCTTTCCTTCCTTAGGTGTAGCCAAACCAAATCTCCGGGCTGGAATTGTTGTTGAGTCCTTGACTTGTTCGCATCCATTTTGTACTTGGTATTGGCCTTCTGAATTTGTGCTCGGATTTGATCATGTAACTTCTTGAAGGCCTCAATTCAATCTTTAACCGTGAAGCTTAGGATTTCTTTCTTTGGGATTGGAACCAGATCAATAGGTAAAAACGGGTTAGTGCCATAAATAATTTCAAATGGAGCTTTACCCGTTGTACGAGATTGACTCTGATTATAAGCAAATTCCGCATGTGGCAACTTGATGTCCCAATCCTTAGTGGTCTTGCTCACCAACCCTCTTAATAGTGTGCCAAGAGTTCTATTAGTCACTTCCGTTTGGACATCCGTTTGAGGATGATGGGAGGTACTAACTAGTAACTTGGTACTAAGAAGTCTCCATAGTGTTTTCCAGAAATAACTTAGGAACTTCACATCCCTATCAGACACAATAGTCTTACGAACGCCATCCAATCTTACCACTTCTTTCAAATACAAGTCCGCAATATGTGTTGCATCATCGGTCTTATGAAAAGCAATGAAGTGAGCCATCTTCGAGAATCTATCCACAACTACCATGATAGAGTCCTTTCTCCGTTGTGTTTTAGGTATGCCGAGGATGAAATCCAAGCTCACACCTTCCCATGGTCGCTCCGGAACCGGTAAATGAGTATACAATCCTTTGTGGAAGAAACTTTTAGCCTTTTGACAAGTGGAACACCTACTTACCACTCCATTTACATCTTTATCCATTTGTGGCCAGTAAAAGTGTTCTTGTAGAATCTCCAAAGTCTTCACTACCCCAAATTGTCCAGCTAGTCCACCCGAATGCACTTCATGTACAAGTAATTCCCTCATGGAACATTTGGGCACACACAATTTGTTCCCTTTGAAAAGGAAACCTTCTACTATGGAATAAGAACTATGAACTCCACGAATACATTCTATCATTACGTCTTTGAACTCAGGATCTCATTCATAGAATTCCTTTAACACTTCAAATCCCACAAGTTTTTGTTCAAGTACGGTCAACATTACGTGACTCCGGGAAAGTGCATCCGCCACTATGCTGGACTTGCCATCTTTGTGCCTTGTAGAAAATGTGAAAGTTTGCAAGTATGCTACCCACTTAGCATGCCTTGGATTCAACTTTCTTTGCCCATGTAAATATTTCAAGGATTCATGATCTGAATATAAGACAAAAGGTTTTGGCCTCAAATAATGTTCCCATTGGACCAAGGATCTCACAATAGCATAATATTTGTATTACCATAATTGTATAGTTAGTGTTCAAGTAGAATAAGGTCTTAGGAGTAGAATAGGAGTAAGATTCTCCTATTATGAAATTATGTAAATTGTATATATACTCTTTTAATTAATGAAAATAATGAAGGGATTATTTCTTTCAAAAACCTCTTAAATAATTTTCTTACAACAAAGATTGATCAATCTCGATGTGACCTGCCGCGAGGAAAGCATTGAACAACTTATGCTACATAGGTCCAAGAAAGTGAAGGAGCAATCAAATGTTGGTCTTATGTAAAATAAGCACATAATGCTTAAGTAAAAACATTAGAGAGAATAAGAAGATTAGCATTGTAAACCTATAAATTGTTAGAGCAACAAGGCAAAACACGACACAAAAGTACATTTGGAAACCAAATGCTCACGTTTTTTTTATTTTTGTTTTCACCATTTTTCGATTGACATTGTTAAACACCATATAACCAATCATTACCAATGCAATTCATTAAACAACAATTAGCTTATGGTATTTAAAAGTTCCACAGTGGACTCTAAACTCTCTACCTGCCTATCCTTGCAGCAAAGAAAAAGATTCTATAGAAATCAGCTTTTGTTCTGATATTATTCATTACTCTTTTCAGATCTAGCTCATTTATCTACTTTTCTTGTTTATTTTCATATCTACTTACTCCTTTATCTCGCATTTACGTAACCTAATTAGTAACTCCGGACTCGTTCAAAAGGGTTTTCGGATCGGATACAACCACTTGTCTTTAAATCCTCGAATACAAATTTCTAACTGTATTTTTTGTTAGAATCATTTTCATCGGAAAATAGTTGTGGTGTTGTCTCGATCTATAACTGATCTTCTTGAAAAACCTAAACGGAAGCACTACATTCAAAGAGAAAAGGAAGTATGTCAGGACAACACAGCATTGCTCACGGATCACAGGAACCCAGAGGGGAGCATCGGAACCAAGTGGAACATTCGGAAACACTTCGAACAGAGTTAGGCCATTAGGAAACGCCGTGAATAGGGTTTGAGAAAATGATAGCCCCCTAGAGCAAACCCTATAAAACTTTTAGATGAGGAGGACGTTTGAAGCCATTCGGCAGAAAGCCGTGAAGCACAACCCAAGGAGCAATACCCCAAGAAAAGAAAAGGACGACTGCACTTCAAAGTGGAGGGGATGTTCAAAGAAGAGTGCACCCCCTCGGAAGCAGCCTTAGCTACGGTCTTGGTCGCAAATAGCGCCATAATAGAGTGCATGGAAAAGTTCATGAACTCTTTATTCCGAGCAGTGCGGGATAGTCAACCAGCGGATGATGCGGAAGCCACTGGAGCACCCAGTGCTTCTGCGGCTAACGAGGAGAGAGTAAAGCCTACTGCGTCAGAGGCAGATCTGGCGAGACTTGCTATGCTAGAAAAGGAGCTCCATGAGCGGATGAGCCATATACCAAGGGCTCCCTGTGTTGAAAGGAGTCGGGGCGAGGAAATATTGGAAGATACCATACACGGAGACAACGACTCCGAAGCCTATCCCGAAGAAGTTCGTAATGCCTAAAATACCTAAGTATGACGGCACCACCAATCCGACGAACACATCATAACCTTTGAGGCCGAAGTCACCCGACATGATTTGCAACAACACCATATCAAATTCGTCCATGTCTTGAATAAATTCAGCCAAACGCTTACTAAGGGAGCGCTTTCTTGGTATACTCTCTTACTGAAAACTCTATTGACTCTTTTGTTGTTCTTGCGGATGCGTTCGTAAAAGCCCATGTCTTTGGGGCCGGAGGGTTGAAACCCACAAGGAGGACATATTCACCATAATGTAACCAACACATAACTTATATTTGTTTTCCCATTATCTTTGTTCATATACCATTTTTTCAGATTGATTTGACATATTTAACAATAAAAAGTACTTAACAATTTCGTGATAATTAAATGCCTTCAATATAATTAATAGTATCCCCTCGCTTACTAATTAGGCCACTTTCCTGATTGCATTAATGAAGCTATCCTTTTAGTGTCCCGTAATTTCGATATCAAATTTGTCTATCAAAAAGTGATTCTAGCTTATTCGATTGTACAAGATATTCTATTTATGATTTAAAAAAAGAGTCATTGGTTATTAATCCCAAAATAAAGATGAGCTGATTATAATTCTTTGGAAGCAAAGCGCTATGTTGTGGTGAACCACAAATCCGCAATTATTGGGTAAGCGCTATACCCTCTTTAGTAAGGTATGATCTCGATTTGTCAGGTATACTATACAAAGAATGACATGAATCAATATTAGAGAATTAAATGGAATTTTCTCATTTTAATATATAATTATAGTAATCTTGTCATTTTTAAAAAATTCAATTATAATCCACAGTAATTGAAAGTCATTTTTGACACTTTGAAAGTAAAAGTGATAACTAGCTCATTTTGGTCATTGATTCAAGATAGGACTATCAAATGGGTTGGTTGAGCTGGATTTCGATGGATCAAAATGGATTGAATTAATAAATGGACAGATCATTAATCTGTGGACCAAACAAATGGGTAACGTCCCGCCCAAGTCTTACCAAGCGTTTAATTTCTTTATTTTTTTATTATTTGATTAATTACCTAATAAAACCTTTTTTGTTATGACTTTATATAACATATAGAACAAAAACTGTCTTTTGAAAAATATTTTGATGGGTATCTCATAAATTAATTTGGGATACGCCAACTTTCAGATGATTGAATTGAGCGTGTAAAAATGGATTGAGTTAACAAATAGGTGGGTTATTCACCTTTCCACATTTGAGTAGGTTGGCCGGGTCATATTTTCATGTGCTAATTTTGTCAACCCTAATTCAAGATTAAGGGAGTTTTTGTTTCTCAATTAAAAGGTTAGGGTATTATTTTTCAAATTTTAAAAGTTAAAAGGATAAAATTATTTTTTCTCTACATATAAAGTACTTAAAATTATTAATGACTTAATTACGTTGTATGTTAATTTGGGTAACAATGTTATCAAAATTGACTCACCTTTCTAAATCTTACAAATAAATGAACCAGTCTCATCTCTCTCTTGTTTTTTCTCTCTGTCTCCCCCGTTGTTTCCCCACCACTGTACATCCGACACCGTCCCCGGAGAAATCACACACACAAACACCCAAAACTCTCTAGCAACCTTTGTAGAAGAGATCCAAGTAATCATCGGGCTCCCTAGAAGCTCTATTAAGACTAAGTCCTCGGCGATGCAGTTACGAGATAGGAAGCTTCTTCCAACTAATCATAGAATCTCTGAAGCTCCGATTCATTATGTTTTATTCACTACTAAAACATCACTGACCCACTCTCTCCTCCTCTCTATCTTGCTCTCTCTCAGATCTGGTGGTGGTGAGTGACCCACTCTCCCCACCTCCTTTCTCTCTCTTTCGCTTTCTCTCTCTCGCAGATCTGCTGTGGCTGTTGGTTTTCGTCGGAGATCCTCCCCTGTTGTTGCTCAGTTGTTGGTGGTGTTGAAATTTTCCGGAGAACAAAATTCCAACGATGGCTGGTGATTGTTGCTGCTCCGTCGTTGGTGATGTTTGTGTTTGTATAATAGTGTATATGGGTGTTTAAACACCTCTTATACACTATTATACATTTTTATACACCCATATACATAGTGTATCTATCTTGTATAAAAGCGCAATTCTTATTCAAAACCACTCCAAATCTATGTTTTATACCCACTTATACAATATTGTATAATTATGTATAAATGTGTATAAGTGCATATTTTCATGTATAATATTATATAATTGTATTTTTTTTAGTGTATATACATACAATACACTTTCATACACCTATATACATAATGTACCTGTCTTTTGTATATAAGTGTATAAAAATATTTTTGTATAACATTGTATAAAAGTGTTTTTGGGCTATATATTTACAACGTAAATTTAGACTATATTTTTGCAATGTAAATCAGCAAAGTGTAGTTTTCTGAATTTTTTCCAAACTTAATTGATCACACCGATAGGAAAAAGATAATCGTTGCAATGGAGAAAGTATTATAACATATTAAAAAAAAGATATATAAGTATAGAATTGTAGTCTGTACAGGTTATTATTCTCAAGGATGTGAAACATTTGAGGTAATTGGAAGCCTTCTATTTATAGGAAAGGAAACCTTGTTGTCCAAGAAAAAATAGTGCTAACTTTTAGGAAAAGATATCAAGTTACCATAAAATATATGTTTCCTTTTTTTAAAGGAATTTTCGATGGCTAACCCTGACTACATAAGGAATAATGAATATTCCTTTTTAATAAGTATTAATCAAATATACAGTTTGAGGAAATAAGTTTTTAGTCATATGTAGATAATCTATTAAATTGATTGACACTCTTAATTTCTATCAGCAAGCTGTAAGAAATTAGATCTTTCGCAAACAACAATGCCAATTCGGACTTTATCCCTAAATAATGGCGAGGACGCGGATGAGTCGAACATCTGACAAAGAGTAAAGTTAGATCTTTTCGCAAAGTGCAGGTAAATCTGAACATTTTCACTATTTTTATGGATTATTTTTTAAAAAAAGGAAAAAGAATCCCTCCCTCATATAAATGAGCACAAATTTGAAATGTTTCTTTTTAATTAAAGAAGGCTCACTTTTTAAAAAGATGGGAGAAAAGCTTTGGAGAAGAGCATTGTGTCATTTTGTTGTTTTGAGTTGTTATCCCACATAGAGCGTGAGAACGGTATAAACGATTCAAGAATTGTTGATCCCGAATTCAAAAATTCTACCAAATGTAGGATAATGTAATCCTACATTTAGTTCAAAACAATTTTTTTTACCCCCATTCGATGTTTATACCAAACTAAATAAACATATAATACATGTCATATTTACACTTTTATTGCTAATTCTATAGTTAATTAACACATATTCTAACTTCAATTTTGAATAAATTATAATAAAATAATATAATTTAACATAAATATCACGTGCAGATAATATAATTTAATATGAATATCACGTGCAAATAATTTTTTATTGTCTCATCTGAGACTACTGCTCACCACCGGAAGTCGGAAACTACTGTTCACCGCCTGAATCTACCGGAAAATGTGGGTACCTGTGCAGACTTGACCGGAAACCTATTGTAGAGGGGTTTCCGATGGCAGAGTAGAGGAGAAAAGAAATGAAAAGAAGACAAAGAGAAAGAGAAAGGAAAAGGAAAAGAGAGGAGGGGGAGAAGACAGGTCTGGCCGGAAATAGGTCGTTGGCAAAGTGTACTTGGTCGGAGCAGTGTTGTCCACCGGCGAAAGAAGAGTGGAGGAGAGAGGAAATCTGATACCTGATCGCCGATCGCCGGCATAGCAGAATTCGAATCTGCTGGCTCAGATGAGTGGCTCTACTCACTGTATCTTTACCCCCATGTACGATTTTTGAAATCGAGAATGTTCGATTAATTCCTTGACCTGGGAACGGTCGGTTGAGGAAAAGGAACCCCAGCGACCAAGCACTCCCGCCCCCAGCAGTCCAAAGTATGACTCCCTCTTATTGACCAGGCCAACTCTTGCTAGCTCCTACTCCTCCTCCTTCTCCTTTAGGATAGGATCCTCCAACAACAAAAGAAATATTACAAACCTTGAAAATGAATCTTATAACTTGTCTTTTATCATGGCACTGAAGAGCAACATAAACACAAAATTTGATTAGTGAAGCACACATGCGTTATTCTCCATCCTCCAGGATGTTTTGTATGTAATCTCTCTATGGCAAATATAGAAAATGGGTAGAACTGTCACAAATAAACTACAAATTGAGGCGGTATTTGAAAGTCAGTGCTCTTCTAGAGGCAAACTTCAAAGCAGAAGCTCTAACTTGAACTTTAACCAGAAGTACTTTATAGGAAAATATTACTTACTATTAAGTAGTTGTGGCAACTCACCAAGCACATTTCTTTAATAGATGTCGAAAATCAATGAACATCAGAGAATGATTTGAATAGTCTGCATACCTTCCCAGTTTTTGCATCTACAACAGTGGAAACATGAAGGCGGGGCATGGCAATTGATCTAAGATAATCACATTCCTGTGAAGGCAATAGAATATTAATTTTCCAAATCATCAATACGAATAGATGGTACTTTAAAGGGGAATCAAGGATAAGTCACTGCAGAGACTTCTGAATACCTTTGTCTCAAAAGTAGAAGTGACATTTACTTACAGGTAGCATAAAGCACGACTGTTTTCCTTTTTCTTCTCAAACAAGACAGTTACATGAAGATAAGCATCATGTGAATTCCAGACGGATTCAATAACATAACTCTATTAAGGAAGGCGTGCATACGAATTTGCGAGACAAAACTTTAGGTTACCGTCAAATTTAAAATCCAAATGCAATGACGTAAAAAGAAAAAGAGCGAAAAGCTTCACGGTAGTTGGAGCATTAAGCCGAAACGCAAATAAGTGCGGGATTTAGTGACAAAGGCAAACGAACACACATGCACACATATACATAACGGATTGCAAGAAAATATAACTATGGACTCAAACAAAAATTGATTAATGAATTGAAAAAGAAACATGTCAAAAGTATCAAGTAATATATAAATCAAGTTCCAAAATCATTTTAAATTTCTGATACAGATGCAATTATGCTTTTCTAGGTTTCTAATTCAGGTTTAGTAACTAATTTTTCTTATACAGAATGGTAAGTTGCTATGTAAGCATATTTATTCATAATATTCTCTTAATTACATCATTTTGACAACTAGGTTTATTATTTAGTACCGCGCACTTCAGTAAAGAGTCTATGGAAAGTCTGCCTTTGCTTCTCGGTGAGAGAGCGAAGCGCCCAACTCATGCTGCACCAAGCTTCAGTGCTCAAGCGCACCTCAATCGAGCTTTTAACAACATAGAGCACATGGAAGCCTGAAATCATTCAATGAACAACACAAACCTCTTGCTAACGGAAACTTGCTGCCAGCTAGACTTGCATGCTTTCCGCCAAAAGACGATTCTCTGTCTGCAGGAAGTCAGTTACAATAACTTACGTTAGTCTTAAGGAAATACTAAGAACATCTCAAGCAATGACTACAATTAGCTTCTGGAGTGACGCAAAATAAGGAGTGCTTGGAACCAAAGATCTTAACAGTGTTCTTTTCTCAAAGAGGATCTTACAGTGTTGGTACTTCAAAAAAAAATGTTTTTGATAAACTACTCTAAAAGATAAACATACATTAGAAGTCTGAACAGAAGCAGAATAAGCCAAACAAAGCAACACTATGCCTGTTTAATGTAAGTGGAGAAGCAAAGTAGTAAGGAATTCAAGAAGACAAGTACCCCTGTTCTTGATCCACGGTCAAAAAGGACTGGTTGTTTTCCTGATCGGTTTGAATTTGGCCAACTTGATACTTATCAAACCAAAAGAAAGCATCTTTCGCAAATTAAGAAGGTTTCTGGAAAAGGGATCATAAGGAGGAAGCAATGAGTTCACAAGGTTTGTTTGTTACTTGTTGGGTTTAAATGATAGATTGAATGGGAAATGGAGGGAGTTCCCTCTTGCTTTATAAAATAAGCATTTGTCCCTCATCGGTAGTGGAAAGAAAAGTTCTTCTACTTATAAGTAGAAGTACTCCTTCTTGTTGTTTGTTACTTTTTAGTGGTCATTCGAAGGGTTGCAAACCTTCGAAACAGTGAGGGGAGACCCTCTTCTTAACCCTTTAGCAACAAGAAGGAGTACTTCTACTTATAAAAGTGTTTTTGGGCTATATATTTACAACGTAAATTTAGACTATATTTTTGCAATGTAAATCAGCAAAGTGTAGTTTTCTGAATTTTTTCCAAACTTAATTGATCACACTGATAGGAAAAAGATAATCGTTGCAATGGAGAAAGTATTATAACATATTAAAAAAAAGATATATAAGTATAGAATTGTAGTCTGTACAGGTTATTATTCTCAAGGATGTGAAACATTTGAGGTAATTGGAAGCCTTCTATTTATAGGAAAGGAAACCTTGTTGTCCAAGAAAAAATAGTGCTAACTTTTAGGAAAAGATATCAAGTTACCATAAAATATATGTTTCCTTTTTTTAAAGGAATTTTCGATGGCTAACCTCGACTACATAAGGAATAATGAATATTCCTTTGAATAAGTATTAATCAAATATACAGTTTGAGGAAATAAGTTTTTAGTCATATGTAGATAATCTATTAAATTGATTGAAATTCTTAATTTCTATCAAATAAGCTGTAAGAAATTAGATCTTTCGCAAACAACAATGGCAAATTCGGACTTTATCCCTATATAATGGCGAGGACGCGGACGAGTCGAACATCCGACAAAGAGTAAAGTTAGATCTTTTCGCAAAGTGCGGGTAAATCTGAACATTTTCACTATTTTTATGGATTATTTTTTAAAAAAAGGAAAAAGAACCACTCCATTATATAAATGAGCACAAATTTGAAATGTTTCTTTTTAATTAAAGAAGGCTCACTTTTTAAAAGACCGGAGAAAAGCTTTGGAGAAGAGCATTGTGTCATTTTGTTGTTTTGAGTTGTTATCCCACATAGAGCGTGAGAACGGTATAAACGATTCTAGAATTGTTGATCCCGAATTCAAAAATTCTACCAATACTTTATCCTACATTTAGTTCAAAACAATTTTTTTACCCCCATTCGATGTTTATACCAAACTAAATAAACATATAATACATGTCTTATTTACACTTTTATTGCTAATTCTATTGTTAATTAACACATATTCTAACTTCAATTTTGAATAAATTATAACAAAATAATATAATGTAACATAAATATTACGTGCAGATAATATAATTTAATATGAATATCACGTGCAGATAATTTTTTATCGTCTCATCTGAGACTACTGCTCACCACCGAAGTCGGAAACTACCGTTCACCGCCCGAATATGCCGGAAAATGTGGGTACTGTGCGGACTTGACCGAAAACCTATTGTAGAGGGGTTTCCGGTGGCAGAGTAGAGGAGAAAAGAAATGAAAAGAAGAGAAAGAGAAATAGAAAGGAAAAGAGAAGAGAGGAGGGGGAGAAGACAGGTCTGGTCGGAAATAGGTCGCTGGCAAAGTGTACTTGATCGGAGCGGTATTGTCCGCCGGCGAAAGAAGAGTGGAGGAGAGAGAAAATCTGATACCTGATCGCCGATCGCCGGTGAATACTGGTCGGAGAGGCGTGGCGTGCGGTGGTGGGGGAGGGTAAGCTTTGGGAGGGGTTAGCTTTCTTACTGTTGGGGAGAAGATGGAAATACATGTAAGTAAAATGAATGTAACAGGATGCGTAAGGGGACTGGAGCAATAAAACCCAATCCACTCTGTATAGTCACCTAAATGCAGACTTAAAAACACACAAAGAAATGGCAAAGAGATAGAAGAGCAAGAATAATACTAGAAATCCCAACAAGGAACAACAATCAAGTACCTAATTTATTCTATTCAATTCAAAGAACTAAAACAACGACTAGCAGAACACCAAAAAAAAAAAATCAAAACCAACCCAAGTAATAACAGTGAAACAGAAATATAAATCCACATGACAAAAATCAGAGATCAGCAAGGACAAGGAACAAAGAGGAAAACAAATACACATATTCAGATAGGAGCGATAGAACTTGGTCGGGCTGTTATTATTATTATTGTTGTTGTTGATTTTGTTGTTATTATCCCTTTATTGTCATTATGACCATTATTAGAATTACTAACTTAAATAGTTTATAGCTTTGAATACTTGGAGGACTATTAGTTCCCCACCATATACTTAAAGCGTGATTTTGAGTTAATGCCCATACTTAAGGGATGATTTTGGGCTTTTTGTCAAGAGAATACATAAGCCAAAATGCCTAAGTTGTTTTGTAATGGAGGATGAACTGGACATTCCATATCGATTACCTTTTGAGTCCAAAAACTGTGCCTAACTATGTCTATGCTAATATGAGTGCTGGAAGTACGACTTCCATATTTTGTTTTGGTTTTTCATCCGGTGTCTGGTACCCGAATTGGAGACCGACTAATTCGGAATGATATACAGGATATGAGATTTGAGCTAATGTATATAGAATGTATCATCTATTTCCAAGTTCTTCATTTTGACATCCTGAACCAAAATGAAGGGAATTGCTTTCTGTCCATCTGATATGCACCTCTAGGTAATTCCTACACATTATGACAATAGGGAGTATCTCTAAGTCCAGGTCATAAGGTACTATTTGCACCACCTTGTGCACACCTCTGATTATTTCATTCGATACCAACTATCTTTCACGTATCAAATAACTCTATCCACGACACTTGAACAAATGGAAAAAGATCACCTAAGAAAATGATTTTTGTATTTCTACTCCAATTTGAACCTTAATCTCTCATATTTTTCACCCACATCATGTTCCTCTATCCATACCCTTGGTGTTTTATACTCTTGAGTCCTGATTCGACTATATTATTCTCATATATCAGTTTCTTATGATTAGAATAGAAAGACTAGTCCATATCCGTACATCTGAATTTGGAAACTTCTAACTCGCAATTTTCAACTTCAAACCCACATGTCTGAACTTTATTTTAAGATGACTGAACTTTTAAACTTTATACATTTCGATTGTTCCTCAAATAGGGGTCCTAAAAAGGCGATTTGCGCACTTCGGGAGAACAAGATTTGTTCTCATACAAATTGGAAATCACTGTCTTAATTGTATCACATTAGTGACAATAACCATCTGTACAATTCTCTCCAACAAATGTGTTCTCTTTTCTGTTTTTGGTCAAACAGTAACCTCTCATTTTGATTAAACAAATTATATTGAAGTGCCAAGCAATCAACACAATCTTGATTTATTCACTCTTTGAGACCTAATGAGAATTGAAGTATTCAACACCAACAAAAAGAAACATTATACTATCAACTACTATTAAGAATTCCTTCAAACTGATAAACATTAAACATGTAAATTATGTTACAATGTAAAAGAATGAATGAATCTAATACAATATATTGAGAAAGACTACTAACTTAACTCGAGTGTTAAACTTTAACGCAAAACACAAGTCTTCACCCTTTCTGAATGCCCACAATTGAACCAGAGTACCACTTTTCAAAGCATTCCTTCTTACCACCTCATTCCAGTATGTAACCAACACATAACTTGAACTTATTTTCCCATTATCTTTGTTCATAAACCATTTTCTCAGATTGATTTTACATTTTTGACGTGAGGGCTCAATCAACGTCACACTCATCGTAGACATTTTGCCCCCAATACGAGTACTCAAACGTGCCTCTTCTTCTGGATTAAGAAAAATTTCTCCTAGCCGAAGAAACTTAGTTACCTCCTTTTGTGGGATTGAAAGCCTGCCCTCTGCTGGTTTAACATCAGTCTCGAATAGTGTTTTTTCAATGACCAAAATAGTTGATTTCAGACAACCCCCAAACTCAGTAATCGCATTCTTGAATTCAATAGGCAATATTCTGTAGATTACAACAGATGTTGTAGCTCTAACAATAATGTTCCTCTTTGCCTTCTTCTTTTCCCTTGCAGCTTCTTCTTTGTCTGATTTTTCGACCAATTTCTCGTTCAAGAAGCGGTCTTCATTGTTGAAACCAAGTGGGACGTGGTTGGTTACTTCTCGTGATCTTTTTCTGATAACGGACAATTGTTTTTTCAGATTTCCAAATGCAAAATTAGCACTAACCCTCAAAGTGATTTTAGACATTGTGTTTCCCCTATCCTCATCAGGGGCCTTTACATTGTGTTCATGCTTTTGTGACTTTTTGAGACGGAAGAATTCTTGATTGCGGACACCAGCACCCCAATTGATTTTGAACACTCCGCTTTCTTGTTCTTCAAAATTATTATTTTCCACAACTTTCTTGATCATCGATTCGCCACCGTTGCACAAAAATTGTTCAGTAACTTTTCTATGCCGTGCGTTTGGCATTGATCGTTTCCCCTTTGGGACTACGAAATCAAGAATTGAATTTGCTTGATGATCAAGAACTGTGGGGAATGTTGACAATATGGACTGAATATTGTGAGTGATTTTTCTTCTTTCTTGATACAAAATTCTCTGTCTTGCTCAGCTATTAAGTTATCTTCTTCTCCACACAGAGATTTTAACCAGCCAACTTCAGACACAACAAACAAGTAGTCCATTCGACTCGTGTTGGGCTTAAACTCCGTGCCCAAAAAATCATCCACACACAACATTGTGAAAACCATGTTTGTTGGTCGAACAAATAAGACAACAAAAGAAGAGATTGAAAGAATTAATAGTTTTGTCGGAAGACAAGCAAAGACAAAGAACATAACGGAGGGTTTTATAGAATGAGGAGACTATTATAATTCTAAAACCTAAACCGTGTTGGATTAGAATTCTAAACCTGAATAGTTTCGGACAGCCTCTTATGTTGCTATTTTTTTTTACTAATTTTTCTTAATTAAATACTTACGCTTTCTATAATGTTAACGTTGGTATATTTTTTTCTGTTTTTTTTTCTTTTCAAAATATAATTCTATTTGGACGGATGTGTAAATTGGGATAACTACGAAAATTTAGAAAATATGAATTCCTAGTAAAAAAGGTCTATGCTTTGATAGTATGAAAAATATTTACACAAGTACATTAATTTTTAGTTATTTCAGGTAAATGTTTTAATAAGCTTTAATTGGATAATCTAGTTAAAATATTAACTAAATTTACTAAAACCATATATACATTACACTCAGTGACGGATCCAGGATTTTTATTACGAGTGTTCAAAATCTATATTTACATAAAAGATAAAAATTTACCTTATACATATAGTGTATTTTTTTGCCAAAGGTGTTCAGGTGAATACCCTGGAACCTTACTAGATCAGCCCCTGATCACACACACACATACCTCTTCCTCCGATTCTGCTAATGAGGGATGCTTATAAATCGGATTGTTCTTTTTTTTTTCCATATATATATTGTCATTAAGTTAATAGACATCATTCACTATGATGAATTTGTGTAAATTGCTTAGGAAAAATGGTTACAACTTACTTCATACAAGCCGTTCAGTCGTGAATGTATATAATAACTCCCATCAATTTATATTCTAATGTGGAATCGACAGAGTTGCAAAGTGCTATACAGCGAGTGACGTGTCACAACCAGATGATCGAAATTTGATCTTTCAATCATTTGTATTTTCTGAACAATTCACACCCGAAGTAAGTTTATTTTATATGATGAGAATATGAAATGAGTTTAAATGAAAAAATGAGATTCATGTAGCCGGCCTTAACCAGTCTGGCACTGAGGCGTAGTTATTGCTAAGCTTTACGAAGTAAGGGGAACATTCTTTTCATTTAGAGCCTGTTTGGATTAGCTAAAAAAGTAGCTTTTAAGCAATTGAACTAAAGCACTTTTAAAGTGATGGAGCTTAATTTAAAAAGAAGCAGTTACGTGTGTGGCTAAAAATGCTGAAGTTTAAAATAAGCAGTTGTGTTTGGTAAAAAAGTGTTGAAAGAACTATATTCTGTTAGAACGACTAAAATGCCCCTTAAGCTGTTAACACTGAAATGAACTAAAATGCCCCTTAAGCACTAATTTATTTTGCTCTAACTTTGGCAGTTCAGTTTAGCGAAAGTAGGCAATTCTCGCTCTAATTATTCATTTCTTTGTAGTTATTGTGGTTTCTACTTTTCAATCAGATTCCAGTGGATTGAAAGAATATCTACTTAAGGTTCACTTTTGAGGGATTCTTATTCATACAGCAGCTATTGAAATTTTTTGACATGTCATTTTGTGCTTAAGATTGGTAAAATTTTCGTTATAAAAAATAAATTAGGGAAGGCTTTTGTGAATTCGAGAGAAACAAGAACGTTAATATAGATGAGGAAAAAGTGGTTTGATGATTCACATAATATATAAGACCTTTCTTTGCTTTCATTTTTCCTTGTAATAAAAGGGCAGCCCGGTGCACTAAGCTCCCGCTATGCACGGGGTCCGGGTAAGGGCCGGACTACAAGGGTCTACATTTCTACTAGAGGTTGTTTCCACGGCTTGAACCCATGACCTCCTGGTCACATGGAAACAACTTTACCAGTTACTCCAACAACTTCACCGAGTGTTCTCGATAGCAATTAAATGCTGAGGAGACGAGATCCCGCTGTTGGATGGCCATCGCGTAATGCAACAAGAGATGGTTAGTGTTCTCTCAGAACTCTAGCACATACGCCAACTCCCCATAGTCCTTTCTCTCAGATTATCAGCCATGAAATTCTTTTTCATGCCGCACCTCCTTTAATTATCGGCTGTGTGAGTTGTTGGGTTTAAATGATAGATTGAATGGGAAATGGAGGGAGTTCCCTCTTGCTTTATAAAATAAGCATTTGTCCCTCATCGTTAGTGGAAAGAAAAGTTCTTCTACTTATAAGTAGAAGTACTCCTTCTTGTTGCTAAAGGGTTAAGAAGAGGGTCTCCCCTCGCGCCGTCGTCGTCGCTCGGCTCGGCTTCGGATTTGGTCAAATGATTTGATTGATAATCTTTTTGGACCAAATTTTCTTTAATTTTTAATTATTTAATTAATTAAATTAATTAACTTATCCAATCCTACCCGTTAGTGACCCGGATCCGCGTGTCTGACCCGCGACCCGGTTTCTTTCCCATATTTAAATTTCCCACCAATTTTTAGTGGTCATTCGGAAGGGTTGCAAACCTTCAGAAACAGTACTTCCATGGCTATAAATTCGTTTGATTCCTCAGAATTTTAATCACTAATTTTCTGAACTTCTTCTTCTTCTGCAAAAATAAATTCCAGTGTTGTGATTTACTGCTGTTGAGCGGTTCGCTGACACCGTTGTTCTAGGTACCGATACACCGGTGAGTAAGATCGATCTATCCTGGGAGGATATATTCCATTAACCTCGGGTACTTGAGGGGAATAATTTTCTTAAGGACACACTGTGCATTCAGTGGGCTCGATTTTTTTTCTTAAATATTTTTTCAGAATCTGTTCTTATTTTCCAGAATCTGTCCAGGTTTTTATTTTCTGGTATTAGAAATTAATTTTACTGCTTCATCGGTTTTGCAATACAGTATAGCAACAATCTTAAGGAAATTATCTATAATATTATAGTCTGTATTCTATTTAAGGAGATTAAAACTTGTGTGGTTTTCTACTCTATATGAATATTAGTATTCTGACTCGAAGATATAAAAACTTCGTTGGAATACCAAAGTCCATAATTATATTGCGATTTGAAGAAATAAAATCTTCATCGTTTAAGTTTGTGATCTAATTGCTATTCTGGTTTTATTAACTAAAACAGTTTGTCGATTTGACAGTAATGATGGCAATTGAGACTGGAACTCCCTCTGCGACTGGATCTTCCTCTCCGAATATTGCACCAGTGGTTACTCCTACAACCCGTACCGCTGTACCACCGGCTGAAAAACCTGCGAAGTTCACCGGTGCCAACTTTAAAGGATGGCAACAAAGAATGTTCTTTTGGCTTACCACCTTTGGTATGCAAAAAGTTCACCAGTGAGGACCCTCCCGTGCCTGCCGCCGACATGCCTGACAACCAAAAGTTCATGGTTACTGAGGCTTGGAAACAGGCTGATTTTTTGTGCAAAGGCTACATTTTGAGTGCCTTAGAAGATGACTTGTACAACGTCTACAGTGCAGTAGAGACCTCTAAGGAACTATGGAGTGCACTTGAAAAGAAGTACAAAACCGAAGATGCTTGCTTGAAGAAGTTTGTGGTTGCCAAATTCCTAGACTACAAAATGGTGGATGGAAAAACCGTTGGAACCCAACTTCAAGAGCTTCAACTTATCTTCCATGACCTTATTGCTGAAGGTATGGTAGTGAATGAAGCATTCCAAGTGGCTTCAATGATTGAGAAGTTGCCGCCCTCATGGAAAGATTTCAAGAATTATCTTAAGCACAAGCGCAAGGAAATGAAGTTGGAAGATCTTGTGATTCGTCTCAAGATTGAGGAAGATAACAAAACAGCCGAGAAAAAGTCGCGGGGGAATTCAACGATTATGGGAGCAAATATTGTTGAAGAGGCTGCCCCAAAAAATAAGAAAAGAAAGAAGTTCACTGGACAAAAGAAGGAGCAAGCCAAGAAAAAGTTCAAGGGCAACTGCTTTAATTGTGGGAAAGCTGGCCACAAAGCCCCAGATTGTCGTCTCCCGAAAAAGAACAAGGGAAAAGGATAAGCCAATATGGCGGAAAAGAATGATGATATGGATGATCTGTGTGCAATGCTATCGGAGTGCAATTTGGTTGGAAACCCGAAGGAATGGTGGCTTAATTCTGGTGCCACTCGACATGTTTGCGCTGTAAAAGAAGCATTTGCAACCTACGCTCCCGCTGGACCCGAAGAGGTACTGTTTATGGGAAATACTGCAACAGCCAAGGTTGAAGGATATGGGAAGATACTTCTGAAAATGACTTTTGGCAAGGTGCTGACTCTCAACAATGTTCTGCACGTTCCCACAATCAGGAAGAATTTAGTTTCAGCCGGACTACTCGTCAAAAACGGGCTTAAGTGCGTGCTGGTTAGTGAGAAAATTGTAATAAGTAAGAATGATATGTTCATAGGAAAGGGCTACCTCACCGAGGGCCTTTTCAAACTCAATGTAATGGTTGTTGACAATATTAATAAGAATTCAGCTTCGTCTTACTTATTGGAGTCAAATGATTTATGGCATGTTCGTTTAGGACACGTCAACTACAAAACCTTGCAGAAATTGATTAATTTAGAAGTATTGCATAGATTCGAGTGTAATAAATCAAAATGTGAAATCTTTGTTGAATCTAAGTTTGTTAAACATACATATAAGTCTATTGATAGGAATTCAAATCCTTTAGACTTAATCCACACAGATATATGTGATATGAAGTCAATACCATCTCGCGGTGGGAAAAAGTATTTTATAACCTTTATTGATGATTGCACTCGATATTGCTATGTGTATTTGCTTAATAGTAAGGATGAAGCAATTGATGCATTTAAGCAATACAAGAACGAAGTGGAAAATCAATTGAATAAAAAGATAAAAATTATTAGAAGTGATAGGGGTGGAGAATACGAATCTCCTTTTGCAGAGATATGCTTAGAATATGGAATTATTCATCAAACTACTGCCCCTTACACACCACAATCAAATGGAATTGCGGAAAGAAAACATCGAACATTAAAGGAAATGATGAATGCTTTATTAATAAGTTCCGGTTTACCGCAGAGCTTGTGGGGGGAAGCTATCCTTACAGCTAACCGAATACTCAACAGGGTGCCCCACAACAAAACACAATCTATTCCATATGAACTATGGAAAGGAAGAAAACCCAACTTGAAATATTTCAAAGTGTGGGGGTGTTTAGCAAAGGTCTAAGTTCCTTTGTCCAAAAGGGTAAAAATCGGACCAAAAACTGTGGATTGTGTTTTTATTGGCTATGCTACAAACAACAAAGCTTGTCGGTTTTTGGTTCACAAATCGGACAATCCCGAAATTCATGTTAATATGATAATTGAATCAGATAATGCTAAATTCTTTGAAAACATTTATCCGTATAAAACTGAATGTGAGTCGTCAAGTGAAAGATCTAAACGACCGTGGGAAGAACCAAAGGAAAGTACACCAAGTAAAACGGATCCAAGGCGTAGCAAACGTCAAAGGACATCTACTTCCTTTGGACCAGATTTTTTGACATTCTTGCTTGAAAATGAGCCTCAAACATTTAAAGCAGCGATGTCATCTTCTGATTCATCATTTTGGAAAGAGACAGTCAATAGTGAGATTGAATCAATTTTGAACAACCATACATGGGAATTAGTTGATCTTCCTCCTGGAAATAAACCTTTAGGATCAAAATGGATTTTTAAAAGGAAAATGAAAGTTGATGGCACTGTTGACAAATATAAGGCAAGACTTGTGGTCAAAGGTTATAGACAAAAGGAAGGCCTTGATTACTTTGACACATACTCGCCGGTAACAAGGATAACATCTATTCGGTTGTTAGTGGCACTAGCAGCCGTACATGGTCTTGAAATCCATCAAATGGATGTTAAGACAACTTTATTAAATGGAGAATTGGAGGAAGAAATTTACATGGAACAACCTGAGGGATTTGTGGTTCCTGGTAAAGAAGGGAAAGTGTGCAAACTTGTTAAGTCGCTTTATGGACTAAAACAAGCACCCAAACAATGGCATGCTAAATTTGACCAAACAATGTTGGCAAATGGATTTAAAATCAACGAGTGTGACAAATGTGTTTACATTAAAAATACTCCAAATCATGAAGTCATTATTTGTTTATATGTTGATGACATGTTGATAATGAGTAAAAATATTGCCGATATAAATGCTACTAAGCGCATGTTGGCTAGCAAATTTGATATGAAGGACTTAGGAGTTGCTGATTTGATCTTAGGCATCAGAATTCATAAAACTCCACAAGGTCTAGCATTATCGCAGTCTCATTATATTGAAAGAGTACATGACAAGTTTAAGTATTTAAATTTCAATATTGCCAAGACTCCAATTGACATGAGCTATACATTTCAGAAGAATAAAGGTGAAAGTGACTCACAATTGGATTATGCAAGAGTGTTGGGAAGTTTGATGTATATCATGAATTGTACGCGACCAGATATAGCATGTGCTATTAGTAAATTGAGTCGGTTTACAAGTAATCCCAATCAAACTCACTGGATAGCAATGAAATGAGTTTTGGGGTATTTGAAACATACCCAAGACTATGCTTTGCATTATAACAAATATCCCACCGTGATCGAAGGATATAGTGATGCAAATTGGATCACCGGATCATCTGAAGTTAAATCCACGAGTGGTTATGTTTTCACTATTGGGGGTGGATCAGTGTCTTGGAAATCATCCAAACAGACGTGCATCTCTCGTTCTACGATGGAATCTGAGTTTATAGCTTTAGACAAGGCCGGTGAAGAAGCTGAATGGCTCCGAAATTTCTTGGAAGATATTCCATTTTGGCCCAAACCTTTGGCACCTATATGTATACATTGTGATAGCCAAGCAGCAATAGGTAGGGCAGGGAGCGTTATGTATAACGGAAAATCGCGTCACATTCGACGGCGACACAATACCGTTAGACAGCTACTCTCTAGTGGTGTTATCACGATTGACTACGTAAAGTCAAGAGATAACATATCGGATCCGCTAACAAAAGGCCTATCTAGAGAGGCAGTTGAAAGATCATCAAAGGGAATGGGTTTAAGGCTAAGGACAAGTCATCATGACGGTAACTCTACCTAGCAGACTGGAGATCTCAAGAGCTAGGTTCAAGGAGATCAAACAAAGTCGTGACTGACGGTTCTGCATTGTCAAATAACTAAATTCATTCTCATGATGAAGACAATGTTCAGGAATAAGGATAAAATGTTAATTTTTTTTTTAACAAGCTAATAAAAAGCTTAAGTTTATTTTTTAATGGTTTCTAAGTTTGGCAGGTTTGACCAAATAGTGTGTCTACACGATAACACGTTTAGGAATCACCTATGTGAGTGTAAAGTGTAAGCCGCTTCAAAGAGAATGATTGTAAGAAGCCCATTCTCTATACACTCATGAAACCAGGAGGTGTTCATGGCTGAAACAAACACAACCATAAGAACCATTGACGGTAAAGGATTGGTTGTGTGACATATGGTTGTCTAGGTATACGCCAAAGCTCGACGGTTCAAAGATATCAAATCTATCGATTGACCGAGTATATCCGACATATGTTCACTACGGAAAGTTCAAAGGGAAACCTACTTATCCAGATGCAATTAATCCTTGATTGTAAATTACACACTTGTCCATACATTCCTTTATCTTATAGCCATTCCCCATTCATGTGGGGGATTGTTGGGTTTAAATGATAGATTGAATGGGAAATGGAGGGAGTTCCCTCTTGCTTTATAAAATAAGCATTTGTCCCTCATCGGTAGTGGAAAGAAAAGTTCTTCTACTTATAAGTAGAAGTACTCCTTCTTGTTGCTAAAGGGTTAAGAAGAGGGTCTCCCCTCGCGCCGTCATCATTGCTCGGCTCGGCTTCGGCTTCGGATTTGGATTTGGATTTGGATTTGGTCAAATGATCTGATTGATTGATAATCTTTTTAGACCAAATTTTCATTAATTTTTAATTATTTAATTAAATTAATTAACTTATCCAATCCTACCCGTTAGTGACCCGGATCCGCGTGTCTGACCTGCGACCCGGTTTCTTTCCCATATTTAAATTTCCCACCAGTTTTTAGTGGTTGTTCAGAAGGGTTGCAAACCTTCAAAAACAGTACTTCCATGGCTATAAATTCGTTTGATTCCTCAGAATCTTCTGCAAAAATAAATTCCAGTGTTGTGATTTACTGCTGTTGAGTGGTTCGCTGACACCGTTGTTCTAGGTACCGATACACCGGTGAGTAAGATCGTTCTATCCTGGGAGGATATATTCCATTTACCTTGGATACTTGAGGGGAATAATTTCCTTAAGGACACACTGTGCATTCAGTGGGCTCGATTTTTTTTTTCTTAAATATTTTCTCAGAATCTATTCTTATTTTCCAGAATCTGTCCAGGTTTTTGTTTTCTGGTTTCAGAAATTAATTTTAATTAATTAAATTATCCAATCCTTTAAATCCGATGAAATTAAAGAAAATTTGGTCCAAAAAGATTATCAATCAATCAGATCATTTGACCAAATCCAAATCCAAATCCAAAGCCGAACCGAAGCCGAGCCGAGCCGAGCGACGACGACGGCGCGAGGGGAGACCCTCTTCTTAACCCTTTAGCAACAAGAAGGAGTACTTCTACTTATAAGTAGAAGAACTTTACGATGAGGGACAAATGCTTATTTTATAAAGCAAGAGGGAACTCCCTCCATTTCCCATTCAATCTATCATTTAAACCCAACAACTCACACAGCCGATAATTAAAGGAGGTGCGGCATGAAAAAGAATTTCATGGCTGATAATCTGAGAGAAAGGACTATGGGGAGTTGGCGTATGTGCTAGAGTTCTGAGAGAACACTAACCATCTCTTGTTGCATTACGCGATGGCCATCCAACAGCGGGATCTCGTCTCCTCAGCATTTAATTGCTATCGAGAACACTCGGTGAAGTTCTTTGGAGCTAATCGGTAAAGTTGTTTCCATGTGACCGGGAGGTCATGGGTTCAAGCCGTGGAAACAACCTCTAGCGAAAATGTAGACCCTTGTAGTCCGGCCCTTACCCGGACCCCGTGCATAGCGGGAGCTTAGTGCACCGGGCTGCCCTTTTATTACAAGGAAAAATGAAAGCAAAGAAAGGTCTTATATATTATGTGAATCATCAAACCACTTTTTCCTCATCTATATTAACGTTCTTGTTTCTCTCAAATTCACAAAAGCCTTCCCTAATTTATTTTTTATAACGAAAATTTTACCAATCTTAAGCACAAAATGACATGTCAAAAAATTTCAATAGCTGCTGTATGAATAAGAATCCCTCAAAAGTGAACCTTAAGTAGATATTCTTTCAATCCACTGGAATCTGATTGAAAAGTAGAAACCACAATAACTACAAAGAAATGAATAATTAGAGCGAGAATTGCCTACTTTCGCTAAACTGAACTGCCAAAGTTAGAGCAAAATAAATTAGTGCTTAAGGGGCATTTTAGTTCATTTCAGTGTTAACAGCTTAAGGGGCATTTTAGTCGTTCTAACAGAATATAGTTCTTTCAACACTTTTTTACCAAACACAACTGCTTATTTTAAACTTCAGCATTTTTAGCCACACACGTAACTGCTTCTTTTTAAATTAAGCTCCATCACTTTAAAAGTGCTTTAGTTCAATTGCTTAAAAGCTACTTTTTTAGCTAATCCAAACAGGCTCTAAATGAAAAGAATGTTCCCCTTACTTCGTAAAGTTTAGCAATAACTACGCCTCAGTGCCAAACTGGTTAAGGCCGGCTACATGAATCTCATTTTTTCATTTAAACTCATTTCATATGCTCATCATATGAAATAAACTTACTCCGGGTGTGAATTGTTCAGAAAATACAAATGATTGAAAGATCAAATTTCGATCATCTGGTTGTGACACGTCACTCGCTGTATAGCACTTTGCAACTCTGTCGATTCCACATTAGAATACAAATTGATGGGAGTTATTATATACATTCACGACTGAACGGCTTGTATGATGTAAGTTGTAACCATTTTTCCTAAGCAATTTACACAAATTCATCATAGTGAATGATGTCTATTAACTTAATGACAATATATATATGGGAAAAAAAAAAGAACAATCCGATTTATAAGCATTCCGCATTAGCAGAATCGGAGGAAGAGGTATGTGTGTGTGTGATCAGGGGCTGATCTAGTAAGGTTCCAGGGTATTCACCTGAACACCTTTGGCAAAAAAATACACTATATGTATAAGGTAAATTTTTATCTTTCATGTAAATATAGATTTTGAACACTCGTAATAAAAATCCTGGATCCGTCACTTGGTGTAATGTATATATGGTTTTAGTAAATTTAGTTAATATTTTAACTAGATTATCCAATTAATGCTTATTAAAACATTTACCTGAAATAACTAAAAATTAATGTACTTGTGTAAATATTTTTCATACTATCAAAGCATAGACCTTTTTTACTAGGAATTCATATTTTCTAAATTTTCGTAGTTATCCCAATTGACACATCCGTCCAAATAGAATTATATTTTGAAAAGAAAAAAAAACAGAAAAAAATATACCAACGTTAACATTATAGAAAGCGTAAGTATTTAATTAAGAAAAATTAGTAAAAAAAAATAGCAACATAAGAGGCTGTCCGAAACTATTCAGGTTTAGAATTCTAATCCAACACGATTCAGGTTTTAGAATTATAATAGTCTCCTCATTCTATAAAACCCTCTATTATGTTCTTTGTCTTTGCTTGTCTTCCGACAAAACTATTAATTCTTTCAATCTCTTCTTTTGTTGTCTTATTTGTTCGACCAACAAACATGGTTTTCACAATATTGTGTGTAGATGATTTTTTGGGCATGGAGTTTAAGCCCAACACGAGTCGAATGGACTACTTGTTTGTTGTGTCTGAAGTTGGCTGGTTAAAATCTCTGTGTGGAGAAGAAGATAACTTAATAGCTGAGCAAGACAGAGAATTTTGTATCAAGAAAGAAGAAAAAATCACTCACAATATTCAGTCCATATTGTCAACATTCCCCACAGTTCTTGATCATCAAGCAAATTCAATTCTTGATTTCGTAGTCCCAAAGGGGAAACGATCAATGCCAAACGCACGGCATAGAAAAGTTACTGAACAATTTTTGTGCAACGGTGGCGAATCGATGATCAAGAAAGTTGTGGAAAATAATAATTTTGAAGAACAAGAAAGCGGAGTGTTCAAAATCAATTGGGGTGCTGGTGTCCGCAATCAAGAATTCTTCCGTCTCAAAAAGTCACAAAAGCATGAACACAATGTAAAGGCCCCTGATGAGGATAGGGGAAACACAATGTCTAAAATCACTTTGAGGGTTAGTGCTAATTTTGCATTTGGAAATCTGAAAAAACAATTGTCCGTTATCAGAAAAAGATCACGAGAAGTAACCAACCACGTCCCACTTGGTTTCAACAATGAAGACCGCTTCTTGAACGAGAAATTGGTCGAAAACTCGGACAAAGAAGAAGAAGTCGCAAGGGAAAAGAAGAAGGCAAAGAGGAACATTATTGTTAGAGCTACGATGTCCGTTGTAATCAACGAATATTGCCTATTGAATTCAAGAATGCGATTACTGAGTTTGGGGGTTGTCTGAAATCAACTATTTTGGTCATTGAAAAAACACTATTCGAGACTGATGTTAAAGCAGCAGAGGGCAGACTTTCAATCCCACAAAAGGAGGTAACTAAGTTTCTTCGGCTAGGAGAAATTTTTCTTAATCCAGAAGAAGAGGCACGTTTGAGTACTCGTATTGGGGGCAAAATGTCTACGATGAGTGTGACGTTGATTGAGCCCTCACGTCAAAAATGTAAAATCAATCTGAGAAAATGGTTTATGAACAAAGATAATGGGAAAATAAGTTCAAGTTATGTGTTGGTTACATACTGGAATGAGGTGGTAAGAAGGAATGCTTTGAAAAGTGGTACTCTGGTTCAATTGTGGGCATTCAGAAAGGGTGAAGACTTGTGTTTTGCACTCGTTAAAGTTTAACACTCGAGTTAAGTTAGTAGTTTTTCTCAGTATATTGTATTAGATTCATTCATTTTTTTACATTGTAACATAATTTACATGTTTAATGTTTATCAGTTTGAAGGAATTCTTAATAGTAGTTGATAGTATAATGTTTCTTTTTGTTGGTGTTGAATACTTCAATTCTCATTAGGTCTCAAAGAGTGGATAAATCAAGATTGTGTTGATTGCTTGGCACTTCAATATAATTTGTTTAATCAAAATGAGAGGTTACTGTTTGACCAAAAACAGAAAAGAGAACACATCTGTTGGAGAGAATTGTACAGATGGTTATTGTCAATAATGTGATACAATTAAGACAGTGATTTCCAATTTATATGAGAACAAATCTTGTTCTCCCAAAGTGTGCAAATCGCCTTTTTAGGACCCCTATTTGAGGAATAATCGAAATGTATAAAGTTTAAAAGTTCAGTCATCTTAAAATAAAGTTCAGACATGTGGGTTTGAAGTTGAAAATTGCGAGTTAAAAGTTTCCAATTTCAGATGTACGGATATGGACTAGTCTTTCTATTCTAATCATAAGAAACTGATATATAAGAAGAATATAGTCGAATCAGGACTCAAGAGTATAAAACGCCAAGGGTATGGATAGAGGAGCATGATGTGGGTGAAAAATATGAGAGATTAAGGTTCAAATTTGAGTAGAAATACAAAAATCAATTTCTTAGGTGACCTTTTTCCATTTGTTCAAGTGTCGTGGATAGAGTTATTTTATACGTGAAAGATGGTTGGTATCGAATGAAATAATCGGAGGTGTGCACAAGGTGGTGCAAATACCACCTTATAACCTGGTAAGGTGCTAGAATCACTTTTTGATAGACAAATTTGATATCGAAATTACGGGACACTAAAAGGATAGCTTCATTATTGCAATCAGGAAAGTGACCTACTTAGTAAGCGAGGGGATACTATTAATTATATTGAAGGCATTTAATTATCACGAAATTGTTAAGTACTTTTTATTGTAAAATATGTCAAATCAATCTGAAAAAATGGTATATGAACAAAGATAATGGGAAAACAAATATAAGTTATGTGTTGGTTACATTATGGTGAATATGTCCTCCTTGTGGGTTTCAACCCTCCGGCCCCCAGCATGGGCTTTTACGAACGCATCTACAAGAACAACAAAAGAGTCAATAGAGTTTTCAGGTAAGAGAGTATACCAAGAAAGCGCTCCCTTAGTATGCGTTTGGCTGAATTTATTCAGCATGACGAATTTGATATGGTGTTGTTGCAAATCATGTCAGGTGACTTCGGCCTCAAAGGTTATGATGTGTTCGTCCGGATTGGTGGTGCCGTCATACTTAGGTATTTTAGGCATTCTGAACTTCTTCGGGATAGGCTTCGGAGTCGTTGTCTCCGTGTATGGTATCTTCCAATATTTCCTCGCCCCGACTCCTTTCAACACAGGGAGCCCTTGGTATATGGCTCATGGAGCTCCTTTTCTAGCATAGCGAGTCTCGCCAGATCTGCCTCTGACGCAGTAGGCTTTGCTCTCTCCGCGTTAGCCGCAGAAGCACTGGGTGCTCCAGTGGCTTCCGGATCATCCGCTGGATGACTATCCGGCACTGCTCGGAATAAAGAGGTCATGAACTTTTCCATGCGCTCTATTATGGCGCTATTTGCGGCCAAGACCGTAGCTAAGGCTGCTTCCGAGGGGGTGCACTATTCTTTGAACATCCCCTCCACTTTGAAGTGCAGTCTTCTAATACCTTCCTTCTGTTTTTTTCTTTTTTTTGGCCATATGTTAATAATTCTCAGTTAAATTTAATAGTGCAGATACTCTGTGGCAGAAGCTTTTATATTAGTCTAATACATGTTCGAAGATTAGTAACTGTCTGTATCCTGTAAATAAATGAAACAATAGTCTCATATCCCTTCAAGTCAAGATGGTGCACAATTTAGGACTATAACTATTTTGCTGGGACAAAATAATGGTTTAAAGTTCTGCGCATGATAACACAAGAGAAAATATAGTCCAATATATGGTCTCTAAGAATTACAAACATACTTGCATGATACACAGTAATGCTAAAATCACCAAAAGTTGAACTTTCAAGTGTCATGTCTTTCAATTATGAAACAAAAAGAAATAAAGTTTCCAAACTTTTGAGAACTTAGACAAAATATGGAATATTTACTGATTTCTCCAACATAAGATCAATCCCTATCTACTATTAGAATATGCTGAAGAAACCATAATTTGATTCACTTTGGGCAATTCTGCTGGAGAGTAATCTCAGTATCCCAAACACTAACACTAAGGTATAACAAGCGTTCAAGCAAAATTCACAACAATAAAGTTATGTCTTGGTCGCAAATATAAGTTATGTGTTGGTTACATTATGGTGAATATGTCCTCCTTGTGGGTTTCAACCCTCCGGCCCCCAGCATGGGCTTTTACGAACGCATCTGCAAGAACAACAAAAGAGTCAATAGAGTTTTCAGGTAAGAGAGTATACCAAGAAAGCGCTCCCTTAGTAAGCGTTTGGCTGAATTTATTCAGCATGACGAATTTGATATGGTGTTGTTGCAAATCATGTCAGGTGACTTCGGCCTCAAAGGTTATGATGTGTTCGTCCGGATTGGTGGTGCCGTCATACTTAGGTATTTTAGGCATTCTGAACTTCTTCGGGATAGGCTTCGGAGTCGTTGTCTCCGTGTATGGTATCTTCCAATATTTCCTCGCCCCGACTCCTTTCAACACAGGGAGCCCTTGGTATATGGCTCATGGAGCTCCTTTTCTAGCATAGCAAGTCTCGCCAGATCTGCCTCGACGCAGAGGCTTTGCTCTCTCCGCGTTAGCCGCGGAAGCACCGGGTGCTCCGGTGGCTTCCGGATCATCCGCTGGATGACTATCCGGCACTGCTCGGAATAAAGAGGTCATGAACTTTTCCATTAGCTCTATTATGGCGCTATTTGCGGCCAAGACCGTAGCTAAGGCTGCTTCCGAGGGGGTGCACTATTCTTTGAACTTCCCCTCCACTTTGAAGTGCAGTCTTCCTTTTCTTTTCTTGGGGTATTGCTCCTTGGGTTGTGCTTCACGGCTTTCTGCTGAATGGATTCAAACGTCCTCCTCATCTAAAGTTTAATAGGGTTTGCTCTAGGGGGCTATCATTTTCTCAAACCCTATTCACGGCGTTTCCTAATGGCCTAACTCTGTTCGAAGTGTTTCCGAATGATCCACTAGGTTCCGATGCTCCCCTCTGGGTTCCTGTGATCCGTGAGCAATGCTGTGTTGTCCTGACATACTTCCTTTTCTCTTTGAATGTAGTACTTCCGTTTAGGTTTTTCAAGAAGATCAGTTATAGATCGAGACAACACCACAACGTTTTCCGATGAAAATGATTCTAACAAAAAATACAGTTAGAAATTTGTATTCGAGGATTTAAAGACAAGTGGTTGTATTCGATCCGAAAACCCTTTTGAACGAGTCCGGAGTTACTAATTAGGTTACGTAAATGCGAGATAAAGGAATAAGTAGATATGAAAATAAACAAGAAAAGTAGATAAATGAGCTAGATCTGAAAAGAGTAATGAATAATATCAGAACAAAAGCTAATGCCGAGGGCGGATGATCCTTTCAAGATATTGGTCAGGTTCGGGGAAGCGTCTAGAAGGTAGAACTTCCGGACGAATATGGAGGTATTAGTTCAACGTTTAATGTTGGAGACTTATCACCATACATAGATGATGAGATTAAGGGGAGTATGATGAAAGGAAGGTAGAGATAGAGTGTACGCAGACCTTACTCTACCTTGGAAGGTATAGAGGCTGAATACACCCTATTCAGTACTATTTAGAAATTATGCAATACATGTTATTTAATACAACAAACCAAACAATCGATAAAAAATCATGTCAGTGCCATTCTTATACACCCTACCAAACGACCTATAAATGTCCGGAATATATTGACATACACAAGGGGAATGACACGCCTGATCCCTTTCCTAAGATTCCTTCTGTTCTTTTCTTTTTTTTGGCCATATGTTAATAATTCTCAGTTAAATTTAATAGTGCAGATACTCTGTGGCAGAAGCTTTTATATTAGTCTAATACATGTTCGAAGATTAGTAACTGTCTGTATCCAGTAAATAAATGAAACAATAGTCTCATATCCCCTCAAGTCAAGATGGTGCACAATTTAAGACTATAACTATTTTGCTGGGACAAAATAATGGTTTAAATTTCTGCGCATGATAACACGAGAAAATATAGTCCAATATATGGTCTCTAAGAATTACAAACATACTTGCATGATACACAGTAATGCTAAAATCACCAAAAGTTGAACTTTCAAGTGTCATGTCTTTCAATTATGAAACAAAAAGAAATACAGAACAATAATAGCAGCAAAACACTCTTGAAAGCTGTCAAACCCTCCAGAAACTAAAATATTAGAAAAACAAATGAATTCATCCAGAAACTACTTAAGCAATTTTTCTCTTTCTGTTAATAGACCATCCACCCAGAACTTGCAAACTTAGCATACATCAAATAAAGGGAGAAGTACTTGCAACTAAAGCTACGTACGTTCCTTACATAACAGACAACTCTTTAATCAACAAATGCAAAGGTTAACAAGGTAACTTTGGACAAGCTCCAGCATCATATCAAATATTGAGTCATATATTGAAAATACTAAAAAAAAAAGGTCGGCCCGGTGCACTAAGCTTCCGCTATGCGCGGGGTCCGGGGAGGGCCAGACCACAAGGGTCTATTGTACGCAGCCTTACCCTGCATTGAAAATACTCATATGACACTTAATCTGAAGGTGTAGAGACATGACGTGTCATTAAATGCCATTATTATGAAGTGCTGGTATAAACAATTTTTGCTCATCAACTAATTGAATGAATATGATAAAGGCATTTGATAATAGATTCAATTTCATACAATTCAAGTGGAGTACGCTTAGAGAAAATGAAGTGCCAATCATAGACAAAAGAAGTTATAAATCAAGGTTTCATGAGTAATTACCATAGGGAAGTATGTTTCTCCCCCCTCAACATTGTCACTCAAATACATGAGCATTGTAGCTATTCGTTGATGTAAGATTGGAATAATTTTCCTTAGGGTTTCCTTCCATTAATCACAATGTATATAGTTATACAGAGGTTGATTCCTACTACAATAAGAATCCTAAGTTACCTTAAATATACACCTATCATAATTACAAAATATACTGTGAATATTCGGAGAATATTCGCTAATACTCCCCCGCAGTCGGAGCGGGAGGAGGCCGAACGCTAAGGCTGGATCGGAAGTCGGTGAAGAGCTGTCTCGGTAGTCCCTTTGTGAAAATATCTGCATACTGATAGGAGGAAGACACATGTAATATTTTGACCTGACCAAGGGCGACCTTCTCACGCACAAAGTGAATATCCTTCTCGATATGCTTGGTCCGCTGATGTTGGACCGGATTGTGAGACATATAGATGGTAGATATATTGTCACAGTAGACTATAGACGCCTTTCGCAGTGGGCACTGGAGCTCCAAAAGAAGATTTTGGAGCCAACAGATCTCAGCAACGACATTAGCAACTCCGCGATACTCTGCTTCAGCACTTGAACGGGATAGCGTGGCCTGCCGCTTGGCGGACCATGAGATAAGATTATCCCCAAGAAATACACAGTAGCCTGAGGTGGAGCGACGTTTGTCCGGGTAGCCTGCCCAATCTGCATCCGTGTAGGAGAGTAACTTGGTTGGTGCAGAGGGGTAGAGATGCATTCCAAAATCAAGTGTGCCCTTAATGTATCTGATAATACGCTTGAAGGAAGCAAAATAGGACTCTCGAGGGTCGTGCATAAACGGACACACCTGCAGAACGACATATGCAATATTAGGCCTAGCGAATGTAAAATACTGAAGGGCACATGCAAGACTCCGAAATAGGGTGGGATCAAAAACTGGCGCACCCTCATTGGCACTAAGCTTCGATTTCGAATCAACCGGAGTTGGCATAATTTTACAATTTGTCATCTTAGCCCTGTACACTATCTCTTCCGCATATTTGTGCTGACACAAAAACATAGTAGCTGCAGATCTGGAACAGCCTCACCAAGAGTCTGCACAGGCCCAAGAGTTAGGTTCTTTTATCTTACGGAGGATGATGATGAGGATTTACTCACTGATGAAGACGCCATGAGTCAAGATGAGGAAGAGGTTTTTAGTTTCATTCTACAGGACCAAAACGAGGCCTTTCCTCGCTAGTTAGAATAAAAATCTCAATAGAAGCCTTCATTGAACCCCTTCTTCCTATCCTTGCTACCTATTAACAAGATCAACATGTGTATTTGAGAGATTGTCCTCGGGTTGAGGAGTGTCCACATGAGTTCGTTGAGGTGTTTACATATGCATGTGGTATTCTTTTATATTCTGTCGAGAGTTTGGATTGCTCCACCTAAGTAGAACGAAAAGAAGGAATTGGAAAAGAAAAGTCAGGTAAATTACCTTTCTCCCCACCCCATATGCCTCCTCTGCTTATGCCACTGGTGATGAACTCACTATGGCTATTCAACGTAAGCCCTTACCTGCCAGCCTAGCTAACTAGCTGTCTTTAGATATGTGCTAATCGACCTCTGATGAAAGCATTGAAGAAGACTCTTTCAGACTCGTTCGTATCCTATACCCATGGTCTACTTCACTATTCCACAACTATCATGCTTTTATGCGTTCCCTCCCTTTACTGGTTATCATTTTTGTCGTCGGTAAGTTCTCCCTCAGTGCCCTACTATTCATAAGAAATACTGATTGTTGAAAGACTGATTTATGAAAGCCCAGTGAGGCCTCAACCGATAAAAAGAATAGCATAGTCAAAGTAGGCCAAGTCGGTAGCCTTTTCTTCCACTCTTGGGAGAAGGGCAGACTCAAGTTCACAAGCATCCTATCAGGAATTGGAAAAGACTACTCGAGAAAGCGTCCTTGGAAGGGGGAATATCTGAAAAAGTGTTAGCGGTGAGCCTATCCCTCTCGTTCTTACAGAATACATAAGGGGGAATACACGACGGACGGAAAGCGGGGAAATATCCTTTTTGTCTTTTCTCCACAGAGGAAGGAAAGCATCGCCAAGCCAACAAGAAAGCAGAAACTGCATGAGGTAAGACTAAGGGCCTTATCCCCCTTTTTATGTCGAGTGGATCCTCCAGGTGGATCCCTTGATCCTTTATAATGTTCGCCATTTTTTCCATTATATGATCTTGTCATATTAACGCGTTCACGAATATACCCAAGAAATAACTCAACTTGCCCAAATCAGTCATAACAAATTCAGTTTTGAGTAGAGCAATGATTTCATTCTTCAAACCGTCAGAAGAGGCACTAAGAACAATGTCATCCACATATAATAGCAAAGAAGCAATGCTGCTATCTCGATGAAAAGTGAAGAGAGAGTTATCACACCTGCTACATCTAAATTCGATCTGCATAAGATACATGGCAAAGCGATCATACCAAGCGCGGGGTGCATGTTTCAAGCTATACAATGACTTTCTGAGACGACATACAAACTGCGGAACTGCCGGATGAACAAAGCCAGGGGGCTGATGCATATATACAGTTTCTTTCAAATCCCCATGACGAAATGCATTCTTGACATCAAGCTGATGAATCGGCCAATGCATGCCCATAGCAATACTGAGAACATTCCGATTAGTAGCCGGTTTAACAACCGGACTGAATGTCTCACCACAATCAATACCTGCCTGCTGATTAGTGTCATTAGCAACCAGTCTTACCTTATACCGCTCCAAGTCACCACTATCTCTGAACTTGTGACGAAATAGCCACATACACCGGATAACATTCACACCGTCTGGTCTAGGTACCAAATCCCAAGTGTTCTTCTTGGTTAAAGCAGTAAATTCCTCGCACATGGCCACATTCCAATTAGGGTCCAGTTTGGCGAGTTTTGGATTTTTTGGAATGGGTGATATGGTTTGTTTGGAGAGGTTAAAATGGACCTTGGGTTTGAAAATCCCATGTTGCGCACGAGTCTCCATAAGGTGGGTAGGCAGCAGTGGGTGGTCTGGGTTTTGTGGCTGCTGGCTTGCGGGTTCTGGAGGCGGTAGTGGTTCTGGTTGGGTAGGAGACACGGGTGGGTCGATCAGTGGGGTGTTCGACCAAGAGCTGGGAGGTTGTTGGTTGGGGACGACGTTGGACAGTGGTGGGGACGTAGCTGCTGGTGCAGGCTCCGTCGGAACAGTAAGCTGCCGGTGGCACATTGACTGGATAACAGGGGACAGACTTGGCTCATCGAGAAAGGTGTAATTCGTGGTTTGAAATTTTTGGAGGTTTGAGAACGGAAAGGTCATATCGTCAAATGTGACGTGATGTGAGACAATGATTTTACGAGTGGCTATGTCATAGCACAAGTAAACCCGATGAGTAGGAGAGAGACCAACGAAGATGCAGGGCGTGGTGCGTGGGGCGAGTTTGTGAGGTGCAGTGGAGGCCAGGTTGGGGTAGCATAGGCAGCCGAAAATGCGGAGATGGTCATAGGATGGGAACCTACGGTATAAGATTTCGGTTGGGGTCTTATTTTGGAGAGTCCTAGTTCGTAAAATATTAAGGAGGTACTCTACCATTTTAACAGCATAGACCCAGAATGGTGGTGGAAGACATGCATGAAACAATAAGGTACGAACCATGTTGTTGATGGTGCGTATAATTCGTTCATCCTTTCCTTTTTGGGATGAAGTGTAGGGATAGGAAAAATGGAAAACCATGCCTTGTTTAGAGCAGAAATTGTGAAATGCGAAGTTATTAAATTGACGTCTATTATCACATTGGAAAGATTTTATGAATTTTTCAAACTGTGATTTAATGAATTTTTGAAATTCAAGGAACTTGGCAAAAACTTCAGATTTGAATTTTAGTGGGTAAATCCAGACAAAGTGTGAAAAATCATCTAAGAATACTAGATAAAATTTGTGACCCAAGGAACTAACAACCGGAGATGTCCACAAATCAGCATGAACAATATCAAATGGAGAAAAAGTAACACTGTTGGATTACATAAATGGAAGACAAGTATGCTTGCCAAGCGGGCAGGAAAAGCAGTGTTGGGCAAGTTTCCCATTATTACATTGAATACGCTTATTAGTTCTAAGAAAATTAAAGACAGGGTCTCCTGGGTGTCCGAGTCTGTTATACCAAGTTGACGGAGAGATAGTTGTAAGGGAGATGGGTGAATGTGGTCTGACAGCGGAAGATTGAGTGAAGGGGTAGAGGTCTCCCACACTATTGCAGCGCGTAAGAATTTTCCCCATATTGAGATCCTTCACAGAAAAACCAAAAGGGTCAAATTCAACAGACACAGAATTATTGCGAGTGAATTTTCTAACAGAGATTAAGTTTTTAATGATGTTAGGGGTGTAGAGGACATGATTTAGGGAGAAAAGTGGGTGGGGATTTTTGGTATGTGTGTTACCCTAACCTTCAATTGGAATACGATGACCATTGCCTACAGTAATAAATTAAGGACACTTTAACCTAAGGCTGGCCAGTGGGCCGGGATGGCCCGACCCCGACCCGACCCCATCCCGAGCCCGCCCCGGTCCCGCCCCGACCCTGAGTAAAAAAAAAATGGTAGCGGGACTCGAACTCGGGACGGGACAATGTCTCGTCCCGCCTGTCCCGAGCCCTCCCCAGGCCCGCCAAACCCGAGCCCGCCCCCGATCCCGCCCAAAAGCCCCCCCTTTGCAAATATAACCGTTGCACCAACGGCCATTTTAAATTTTGGCCGTTGGGCAACGGCCATTTTTGGCCTCCCCCCTACCCCTTAATATTTATTTTTAACCCATAAGTTATTATATTTACACTTTAACCCAATTTTCCAACTATAAATAACTCATTTTCTTTTCTTCTTTCTCACAAATCTTCCTACAATCTCTCAATATCTCTCTCTACAAGTCTACATTGTTTACTAAATATTCAATTTTATTTATTCATTTGGGAACTGGGAGTGAAGTTGGCAACTAGCTTGAGGATCTTCCATCGAGCAAAGTTTCAATTTTCAACCTCTCGATTACACGTCGACGTTACGTCGGCGTTTGGTACATTCGTTCCTTCATTAAATTATTATTGTCTGTTTATTTTATTTAGCACACTTAATTTTATTGTCTTTAATTATTTATTATCATAATTAAAATGAAAGGATTAAGAGGTATGTTTAAGGGTAAGGGTGCTTCTTCTTGTAGGAGCGGCAACCAGGGCAAGGGTACTTCTTCTAGTCATCTTATTCCTACACAGGATGATTTTGTTGATACTCAACATTTTCCTACAATACCATTAGATTTAGACGAGGAGCTATTTTCTGAAACTCAAGAAGACTTTAATTTAGACGATGATCTAGATGATACACCCACTAATGTTGATGACAACACACCCACTAGTGCACCTTCAACTGAAATGCCTCATATTCCCCCTAGTATGAGACGAGGTCCAACAAAACGACCATTAAAATTAGATGCATGTACATTTTTTGATAGGGACGTAGAGAATCAAGTAGCTATATGTAAAATTTGTAAAAATGTTTTAAAATTTAAAACTGGAAAAGGTCACGGTGGGACGGGGGGTTTAATTAGACACGTAGTAAGTGCTCATCTAGCTAGGTATGCCCAATACCAGGCTTCAAAACCGGATGTACAAACACCCGCTCCATCGGGACAAGGTTCACATACTGATACTGTCCCGGACCAAGTACATGGTCAAATTAACCTTATGACGGGGGGAATTGTAGGCCCTAAATACAATAAACATAGAGATAGGGAAGCAATATCAAAATTAGTTGTTGTGGAGGGTTTGCCTTTTTCATTTCCTTCATCTCCCGGTTTTATTCATTACATTAGAGATATATATAATCCTGTTTTTAACGGTTTTCCTAGATCAACTGTTAAGAGAGATGTATTTAAATTCGCACATGAATATCAACAATATTTACGTTATTCATTATATCATTTTAATGGCAAAGTATCTATCACGTATGATATAGGTCGTAGTACTAACGGCCATGATTATTTAACTGTAACTTGTCATTGGATAGATTATAAATGGCCTATGCAAAAACGTATCTTAGCGTATAGATATATATATGATAGGCACACTGGTACTTTTATTGCAGATAATATTTATCAAGTGTGTCATTATTATGGAATAACCGATAAAATTATGACTATTACATTAGATAACGCTTCTTCTAACAATTACGCTATTACAATTTAAAAAAATAGTTTAACTCCATCTTTTCCAGATCATTTTCATATAAAATGCGCGTGCCATATATATAACTTAATTGTAAAGGATGGTTTATCACTTTTTCAAGACATTCTTAGTAAAATACAATTTGCTATAAACTTTATTTTTAAAAGTAATAGAGTACAACGAAGAAAAGAATATAAAAAAATTTGTCACGATTGCCAACTACCTTATAGAAAATTTCAAAAGAAGTATCCACTAGGTGGAATTCTTTATACGAGCAACTACTTGTTGCTTATGACTATAGAAAACCTATAACTTTTTTTTTAACTCTCATAATCAAAATCCAGTTGATATGGTTGTAGATAGTGATTGGGTAAAAATTTACGAACTTATTGTATTTTTAGAGAAATTTTTTCAAGCAACAAAAGAATTTTTCGGTATATATTATCCTACTATTTCAACTATGTTGTTTTATATAACTCTAATATTTTTATTACTTAGTGAATATATGGAAAAACCAGGTTATATGGCTGCTATTAAAAAATGTTTATCAAAATAAAAAAATATTTTATTCCTATTCCCACTATTTATATTATTGGTGTTGTATTAAATCTGACTATTAAAATAGACAGTACTAAATCACTAATTGAAACTATTTACGATTGTATAGAAGTACTACCACCTCCAAGTCCCAAAAATCTAAATCACCCACCACCTAAAGAACAAACTAAAGAAGAAGTGTTGTCTAGCGTAGAAAACCAATGTAAAAAAATATATAGGTTTTACCAACAAGAAACTGCTAGTAACTTACCGGCTTCCATACCATCTTCTTCATCTTCAACACAACCTCACAAAAGACATGCTGTTTCTGCGGCTAGTATTGAAAGCCTCAGAAATAAAATGTGTGGCCATACCGCTACTAACCAAATTAGCGAGTTGAATATTTTTATTTTGCAGGGTTCTGTACCGTACCAAGAAGTTATCAATGAAGATGGACATGAAGACTTGCTGAAATACTGGAGGGGGAATGAGAAGACCTTTCCGACACTTTCAATGATGGCCCGAGATGTTTTGAACATTCAAGAGTCATCAACTGCGTCTGAAAGCGTTTTTTCTGCTGGCTGATATCAAATAGGAGACCACAGGCACTCATTAGCCGGAGACAACTTGGAAATTGCAGTATTATTCAGAGATTGGATACGAGCGGAGCGGAGAAGGTGCGGTTAACCGGAGATCAACGAAGAAGAAGACGAAAACTACAACGAAATCTTATCCGAAGGTAGTGGAAGCGACATGGATCAATTTGACCAACAAATACCAAATCCAACCGAAGAACCACAGGAAATTATCAAGCAATTAGAACAGGTTTTTTTTGAAAATGTAATTTTTTTAATTGCAATTTTATTATGTAATTTGCAACTTTTGGACAATACAACAAAGTTGCAATTTAGACAATTGTATTTGTATTACAAAAAAATCATGTCTATTAAATAATATAAGAGGCACAAAAACAACATTGGGATGTTTTTATTACACTATCTTGTCTTGTTTATTGAGTTTTTTTTTATACATATGTTATTTAAAAAAAAAAAGAAGAGGAAACCCGGCGGAACCCGACCCCCACCCCGATCCCGACCAGACCCCGCCCCAACCCGATTCCGACGGGATCGGGATCGGGACGGGATTGGAGCAAGTCCCGCCAAACCCAACCCCGCCAGACCCGACCCCGACCCCTTCGCCCGTCCCGCCCTGACCCCAACACCGCCTGACCCGAGCTCGGCCCACTGGCTAGGCCTACTTTAACCGATGCATTTGAGAAAAATTACCTGACGACCGGATGAGATGAGATGTGGCTCCGGTGTCGATGTACCAATTATCATCGGGCTGTTGAAGGTTCAGTGTGTTTAAGGCCTGGCCCAAATCAGTGGGGGCCAGGCTGCAGGCTTGCGGATGCTAAGTGGCCGAAGACAGGTGGGTCTGCTGTGTGGACTGGTGGGCCTGCTATTGGCTGGGGCGTGGCCCAAAACACCTAGTGACCATGCTTGCTGGAACTGGGCCCCTGAAGTTAGGTAGGGGCAGGCAGGCGATGCCCAGTTCCCGGTATTTGGCCACTGTTGCTGCCCAGCCCACTGAAAATAGGGAGCAGGGGTTGGGCCTGGCTGTTGGTTTCGTTGCCCTTGTCGCGGCCCTTCCCTTTATTGTTGTTACCGCGGCCTCTGCCGCCACGTCCTCCGCCGCGGGACTGCTGCTGCTGGTGGTCTTGCGGCGGTGGCTGTGTGGTGGTGGCCGCCGGTGGTGCCATGCCGTCAACGGCTAATGCCTTGTGATTGTGCTCCTCTTCTTTAGCACGGCGGGTCTCTTCCAACAAAAGTTGCGAACGTGCTTTGTTGAAACTTGGTAGGGGACCGCATGTTGAATCATCTTTGCAAGTGTATCATATTCACCTTTTGGTAAATCTGCAACTAGTTGAAGTACCATCTTGGTTTCTGAAACAGATGTCCCTACGTTGGAAAGTTGGTCGGTTATGAGTTTCGGTTGTTTACAGTATTCGGACATATTGTTAAAATTCTCGAGACGCGTATTGTTGAACTGCTCTTCCAAATACATGGCCCGAGTATTTTTATTAACCTGAAAAATTTCTTCTAACCGTACCCAAAGTTCACGTGCCGTAGCACCTGTTTTCATGATAGTACACAATAAGTCTTTAGAGATGGCGTCAAGGCGACGCCAGGTCGAGTCTGCAACGTCGGTTGGACGAGGAACATAATCATCAATATGGTCGAGCACATTGTACGCACATGCATGAATATAGAATAGTTTTATCCACATGAAATATTGACAGTCTTCTTAGTCAAGAATTATAGGGAGAAATAGTCATGATGGGCTCTATAGAATTGATTCTTTTCATACCTGTGCTTCTGCAGATGTTAGCCTTGATACTGACACATACCGGCCATCTCATAATGAAAAACTGAAAAACCAAACTGTCATATTACATACCTTAACACTTGAATGAGTTCCCCATTTTCTGCTGGTATTTGAGAATATACATCAATCCGTTTTTCAATTGCCTGAAAGTTACAGGAATGAAAAGAATTTCACCAACATAAGACCATCACAATGTCCAATACAGTAACATTTTAGTTTTAAACACAAAAAAAAAGTGCAGGTAAAAAACACGGAATAAAAAACCTTGGTAACTCGGTGACATAATGCCAAAGATAGTTATCACGGACCTGTATCATGGGATACTTCCTCTCATCAGGGCTCAAAAACATACCAGAACTTGTTCTGACATCACTCTTAATTCCCTGGTAAAAAAACGAAGTATCAATCAAATTGGACTTCCATGCATATAACAAGGAGACGGAGAGAGTGCCAAAATCCATGCATAGCACTTCATAAAAACTATAGTGGTACAATATCAAACAGCTAAGAAAGGAATTCCTAAAATTCAAATCATGTAGCTTGAAACTAAAGAATTGAGGTAAACCAGTCTTCAGAGGGACAATGAGAAAGCATATTAACCAACAGTGTCTAATGAAGGTTGTAGAAAACCTAAACATAAGAGTCATTTAAATTTTGTGAAAGCATGTTCAACATATGAAATGTTTCATTCATCTATATGTTTGTTGTCGTATACTTCAACAACTCGCTCCTTCAAACTAGGAGAGCTAAAGCAATAACAATAACATACCCAGTGTAGTCCCACAAGTGGGGTTTGGGAGGAGAGCTAAAGCATGTCTTATTTTTCCTCTTTAGGTGTTTTATCCTTGTGACGAGAGAGCTAATCAACTACCCTTTTTTGGATGAAGTATAGGATTTCATCACAAGCATCCACGAGATGCAAATAAGTATAAAAAGGATATAGCTCCTTTACAGTTATGATTCTGAAACTCCTAAAACAGAAGGAGCTAACAAAATTCATAAGCAGATCCAAATTATTTACATTGCACAATTTGCACAGAAGGTCCATCACACACCCCCAGTCTTTAAGGAATGACTCGGAGTTGAGATTCCATCAAAGCATCCGTAGTTCCTCTCCCTCCACATGCACCAAGGAGTGCATGCTGGGATCATTTGCCAAATACCCTTGATGGATTTTCCAACTCTCCATTGTCCCCAGCTCATGCAGGCATCTTTGAGACTGCAGTGCATTACCGAACATACCCCTAAAAGACACAAAAACATAAGCCAATGTCCTTTGCTATAGGCAGTGAAGAAAGAGGTGATTTAAATCTTGAGCTTCTTTCATGCACATCTAGCATCATGACTCCTCTCTTAATAAGATTGTCCTGTGTAAAGAAGGTTTCAAGTATTGCTATCTGACTGAAGCAGGCTACCTTAAGCTTCTTTCATGAAGAATAACTCCATCAAGCTGTCTATTTCCTAATCTTAGCAGCTTCTCCTAAATGCAATGTCCCATGAGTTGCCGTCTCTACATCGAATAATTGTAGCCTAAGGATGTCTTACAAACGGAAATAATTCAAGGAATTCCTCTTTCAACGTGCACTTTCATAACCATTTATCAAGCGAAAACTGATGTGTTCCCCATTCCCTACTGTGTAAGCACACATTTGAACTAGATTCCTCCCACATTTCACTGATACATTTCGAAGGTCCTACTCCATCTGGGGAAGAGAAAATTTTGGAGAAACAGTGACTCTATTCACCATACTTTCCTTTGATTACCTTCCTCCAGTATGCATCATTACACTACAGTTAATCCTTCATTTCAGAAGTTATAAAATTACCAAATTTTGCCCTCTTAATTTACTAATCAACCCCCATATAACAGAGAAATAATCTTGCAAGGCGCTTATGAACATTATTTTACCAATCAAAAAAGTATTTTAACTTAATATTCCCTCTCACACACACTTCCAATTAGGTTTATGTTGCTCTTCAATTTTCGGAAAGCCAAATCTGGTAAAACCTCTTTTCTGATTTCTAGGACAAGTTTTTGGCCATAACATCACTTGCAAATACTGCTGAAGTATTTGCAATCTGGAATTTGGCCATGAAATTTTGGGTTTAGAATTTAACTTCAAGTGAAATAATTTTTCAAATTTAAATAGTGGTTTGAAGGTGTATTTCAAGAGAAGTTTTTCAAATCTTCAATTGTCACAAATTTCTTTTTCTTCCACAAACTTTATTTGAACTTTAGCTTCAAATGAACTTTTTTTCATCAACTCAGACTTTTTCCAAACTGATACAAGTTATTTGTTTGTAGGTCTCTAAATGTTCATTGGATCTTTTTAAACAATTGGGTTTGTGTTTCTTTATTTTTTATAAAAAAAGATAGCAATTGGGTTTATGTTTGTCTCACTCCTTAGAGATTTTAGAAAGAGAGTTGCTTTTCGCTCCTTTCCTTGCAGTCAAGTGGCTTTCACTCCTAGAAAACCATTTTCAAGACACAAACTCCTTCACCCCGCAAGGAAACCGATCTCAAAACCAGCGAGTTGCCTAAAACCTACACTTTCCCTCTTTTTTCGGACGAGTTAAGCAAGTCCAGGAAGAGACATTAGGCCATGTGCAACAAACAAAGTACAAGGATAGCACCGTACCCTCAGAATAATGCAATCAGTTCCTTCTTCCGCCTTCTCTTTCGACGTTCGCCAATCGGAGAGGACAACCGATTGAGTCTGAAGAATAAGAACCATCGGATGCAGTTTTCCGGTCCCGGCCAAGCAAACAAATTTTCCTTAGAGCGAAGCAACTCTCTTGACTATAAGGAAAGAGAGGAGTGAAGGAAGAGGAGCTCAAACAAGGTTCAAAGATCCCCTCCCCAAAGTATGGTTTAAAGAAAGCCTTCGGGTTAGGTCGTTGATTCAATCTATCTTGATGGGATTTTTCTAGTAAGATCCTCCTCTTACCACTTCCCTCGATCACCTACGCCAATCTACCTGTTGCACTAACAGTTGAGTCCTCTCCGAACCGCAGGAGATAGTTGCCCATCATGAACCCTAACCAACATTTTCGATTTTGGAGTTTTCGCCCCAACCTAGGTTAGGGGATCGTTAGCTAATTAATCAAAAGCTTGCTGCTGAAAAACGTTGCTAGGCTAGCGCGGCTCGCTTCGCTCTTCAAGCTCCGCCCATGTACACTTGCTCCCTTTTTCTCACTCTTTTGATCTTTGGACTTTGATTACCAATGAATAGAGACTTTACAAATAAAGCCCGAGGATTGGCATTCCATTGCTGTCATTTTTTATGTATATGGGTACAATTATCTCCGTTCTCAATGTGCCTATGATGTAGCGCCCCCTATCATAGAAGGTGTGAAGCAGGCGGGGTCTTTAAAGAAAAAAAGCAAAGCAAGTTCCAGGGATGCGGCCAGAGGGGGGTTTCTCGATAGTCCAAAACTAGTGATCTAGTCTTCTCCCACTTATAGAAATAGCAAACGGCCTACTTATAGCCTATCAACAGGTCAGTCAATATCAGTAGGATTCCTCTTGCCTAACGGAGTCAGCCCAACATTGACAATGATAGGCAGACCAAAGATTTACGCAGTCCTTGCGTGCTTGTTTTGCGCACCGGCATAGCAGAATTCAAATCCGCTGGCTCAGATGAGTGGCTCTACTCACTGTATCTTTACCCCCATGTACGATTTTTGAAATCGAGAATGTTCGATCGATTCCTTGACCTGGGGAACGGTCGGTTGAGGAAAAGGAACACCTAGCGACCAAGCACTCCCGCCCCAAGCAGTCCAAAGTATGACTCCCTCTTATTGACCAGGCCAACTCTTGCTAGCTCCTCCTCCTCCTCCTTCTCCTTTAGGATAGGATCCTCCAACAACAAAAGAAAAATTACAAACCTTGAAAATGAATCTTATAACTTATCTTTTATCATGGCACTGAAGAGCAACATAAACACAAAATTTGATTAGTGAAATGCACACACGAGACTTGTAAAAATACTTCTCAAACATACAGGACTTCTATAAGTTTCATATAATATAGTACGATATATATATGCAATTTTTACTACCTTTCCTAACAGACCAACTTAGTAAGCTGAAATGAGCTCAATGTATAAGAAGCACACATGCGTTATTCTCCATCCTCCAGGATGTTTTGTATGTAATCTCTCTATGGCAAATATAGAAAATGGGTAGAACTGTCACAAATAAACTACAAATTGAGGCGGTATTTGAAAGTCAGTGCTCTTCTAGAGGCAAACTTCAAAGCAGAAGCTCTAACTTGAACTTTAACCAGAAGTACTTTATAGGAAAATATTACTTACTATTAAGTAGTTGTGGCAACTCACCAAGCACATTTCTTTAATAGATGTCGAAAATCAATGAACATCAGAGAATGATTTGAATAGTCTGCATACCTTCCCAGTTTTTGCATCTACAACAGTGGAAACATGAAGGCGGGGCATGGCAATTGATCTAAGATAATCACATTCCTGTGAAGGCAATAGAATATTAATTTTCCAAATCATCAATACGAATAGATGGTACTTTAAAGGAGAATCAAGGATAAGTCACTGCAGAGACTTCTGAATACCTTTGTCTCAAAAGTAGAAGTGACATTTACTTACAGGTAGCATAAAGGACGACTGTTTTCCTTTTTCTTCTCAAACAAGACAGTTACATGAAGATAAGCATCATGTGAATTCCAGACGGTTTATTATTTAGTACCGCGCACTTCAGGAAAGATTCAGGAAGGTCATCACAGTTACCAGTTTCAAAAAAAGATTTAGGAAGGTTATCCAGAATTGGGAGTCGAAGAATGTTAGGAATCCTTTCTTAGAGTTTATAAGCTAAAAATAGAGGAGAAGGAGAATAGGAAGGTTGATAGAAGTCGGCTACAAGGTTCTCACCAAAAAAATGTTGGCGCAGAAACACTGAGGAGTAGAAGGCAACATGGAGTACAAAACCGCCAAATATGTCACTTTATTCACATGGTGTGTGGCATGAAAGGTAACTCACAGAGCCGATAATTTAAGGAGGTGCGGCATGAAAAAGAATTTCATGGCTGATAATCTGAGAGAAAGGACTATGGGGAATTGGCGTATGTGCTAGAGTTCTGAGAGGACACTAACCATCTCTTGTTGCATTACGCGATGGCCATCCAACAACAGCGGGATCTCGTCTCCTCAGCATTTAATTGTTATCGAGAACACTCGGTGAAGTTGCTGGAGTAACTGGTAAAGTTGCTGCCATGTAACCAGGAGGTCATGGGTTCAAGCCGTGGAAACAACCTCTAGCAGAAATGTAGACCCTTGTAGTCCGGCCCTTACCCGGACCCCGTGCATAGCGGGAGCTTAGTGCACTGGGCTACCCTTTTATTACAAGGAAAAATGAAAGCAAAGAAAGGTCTTATATATTATGTGAATCATCAAACCACTTTTTCCTCGTCTATATTAACGTACTTGTTTCTCTCCAATTCCCTAATTTATTTTTTATAACGAAAATTTTTACCAATCTTAAGCACAAAATGACATGTCAAAAAATCTCAATAGCTACTGTATGAATAAGAGTCCCTCAAAAGTGAACCTTAAGTAGATATTCTTTCAATCCACTGGAATCTGATTGAAAAGTAGAAACCACAATAACTACAAAGAAATGAATAATTAGAGCGAGAATTGCCTACTTTCGCTAAGCTGAACTGCCAAAGTTAAAGGATCCTTAAGATTTGAGTATTCGATAAAGTATGATGAGAAGAATAATTTTAAAATATGTACTATAAACCAAGAAAAGTTACCAAGTGAGTCCTCCATCCTATTAATAAATGCTAATTGAATTAAAGCTCCTGCACATCACAGGACAAAAATTCATCAGTTTTCATTAAGCAACAAGCCAAGGCATATCTGTAAAATCCAAAATATGTATTTTATTTTCTGTATAACGAGAAATCCCATAGGGCCAGTGGCGCGAATCTCGGAACTCAGGCTTCGAACCCCTGACGTCCAAATATGTATTCTATTATCAAAATAGAAGACAGAAAACAGAGAAAATCCAAAGTTTAAGCAAATCCACAAAATTCTTTTTGAAGGATAAGACTATGAAGGTATCTGATTATAAACCCTTCAGATTTAGAAAGACAACTTTTACTTCTTCCAGCATTTTAAGTTGAACACTTATCGAGCCTCCATTTATAGACAGGTAGAGTAATATCGCCATGCAGTACGAATTGCATGGCAGGCACAATTCTTACTAGTACTGGTGATTATACCTGAGAATTAATCATGAAACTTTCACTTTAGATGATCAAAACTAACTGTAAGACATTACAGCTTCACAAGGGAAATAATACTAATTTCCTAAAATCAGAAAGCAACAAAGCTAATCAAGACTAACTTTCCCCCCAAAGGGAAATAAGTTTTAAAAGTATTTAAAACAAGTCAAAAGCCAAAAGTTGGGTAAGTTGGGAGACCCAACTTTTTATTTTTGGCTTAAAAGCACTTGAAGAATGTAGACTTTAAAACTGGAAAACATTATACGGTAGAATAACTCTTTATTATGCTGTCAGATTGGCCATATTTGCCAAGAACCAAAGCCTAAGCCACAACAGAAGCAAGAGAATGCTAGAGTTGAAAATAAAAGGCCTAAGAGGGATAACAAGAAGGGCAAGAAAGCTTGGCATAGTAAGGATGAGCCTGGTAAGGTTGATGAGGTAGCTGGGCAAGGGAAAATACAAGATGTACAGGGCGAAGATAATGCTAATGAGGGATGACAAGTAGTTAAAGGGAAAGGAGCCAGTCAAACTCCAATGGTAATTCAAGAGAAAATAGTGGAATCTGAAAATGGATTTACTTCCCTCAAAGATACTACATTCCAGCAGATCTTCCAAGCTACCATAACTAGTCATGAAGCTGGTACAAGTAGAGGGAGAAGGGCCCTTGATCCACCTGCAACTTTTCAATAATCATACCTACTTGGAATGTTAAGGGGTTTAATGAGCTTTTTAAGCATAAGGAGTTTAGTAGAGTAGAGAATAAAGAGGGGTATTACAACTGCATTGGAGGTGAAATTTACTGCTATCTATGGAATGCAGACTATTACTGATAGACAACCATTATGGCAAACTTTAGAGGGGATGAAGGCAAATATTCAGCTCCCATGGCTCATCATGGGGGATTTCAATACTGTACTTAGGGCAGAGAATAGGATAGGAGGAAGTCAAGTTCAAGATGCTGAAATTAGGAACTTCAATGAACTATTAGATAACACTGGCTTAACCATCATGAAGTGAGTAGGCAGGTTCTTCACTTGGACCAACTCTTATGTATATAGTAGGATTGACAGGGCACTAGTTAATTCTACTTGGATGAATATCTGGCCCCAGGTGAAAGTTGAAGTTAAAGATCCGCAATTTTCAGACCATGCTTTATTGTGTGTTACTATTGCTCCTGTTCAAAAGCAAGGGGCTAAACCTTTTAGATTCCTGAATCATCTTTGCAAGTATAAAAAATTTATGAGTATTGTCCAAGAAACTTGGGAAAGCCTGTTCACAACACTGGTATGGCTAGAATATAGAACAAATTCAAAGCTCTGAAAGAGGCAATGAAGAAGCTTAACACTCGGGAGTTCTCCAAAGTTGAGCAAAGAATTCAGGATACTAGACAACGACTACAAGAGGCTCAAGAGAAGCATAGAGTGACTTTTAATGATCCCAACTTATTTGACCTAGAGAAAGTACTGAAACAGGACTTAGAGAAGTGGATTATGGTAGAAGAAAGCATTTTAAAACAAAAGTTAAGGGTGCAATGGCTGAAGCTAGGTGACTCTAACTCTGCTTATTTTCATGCTAGCATTAGAAGTAGGATAGGTCAAAATCATATTACCAGGCTAGTCTCAGCTACAGGGGTGGTGATGACAAATGAATCAGAAATAGAAAATGAAGCAATTGGGTTTTACAAGACTCTGTTGGGGACATGTGCAGAACAACTACCTGCAATTGATCTTAGAGTGATGAGTTTTGGGAAAATACTTAATAGGGAGCAATAGGTTCAACGCATTGGCCCATTTATAAGAGAAGAGGTGATCAGGGCCCTAAAGAATATATCTGAGTTAAAAGCTCCAGGTTGTGATGGATTTAATGCTTATTTTTTCAAGAGCACATGGTCTGTTATTGGAGAGGACATTATGGATGCAGTGCTGCAGTTCTTCCAAAACTCTAAGTTGTTCAAAGCTATCAATTGCACCACAGTCACTCTAATTCCCAAGGTACAAAACTCCTCTTCCATAAAAGATTTCAGACCAATATCCTGTTGTACTATGTTTTACAAGATAATCTCAAAAGTATTGACTAAAAGAATGCAAATGGTTATAAATTGCCTAGTAGATTGCAGTCAGACAGCGTTTTTGCCAGGGAGAGTTATTACTGATAACATACTCTTAAGTCATGAGTTGGTGAAGGGGTATGAGAGGAAAGATATGTCCCTATTTCAGCCTTTTGATGCTAAGAAGGGTTTAAGGCGAGGGGATCCTATGTCCCCATTTCTTTTTGTCTTGAGTATGGAGTATCTTAGTTTATTGTTAAAGCAATTGTAAAATGTACCTAATTTTAATTATCACCCCAAGTGTGCCAAATTGAATATTGTGCAATTAGCTTTTCCAGATGATTTTCTTTTGTCCTGTAGAGGAGACATTAGCTCAGTGCAGTTGCTATATGACAAGTTGTAGTGTTTTTCCCAAGATTCTAGCCTTATTGCCAATCCTTCCAAAAGCTCAGTATACTGTTGTGGGATTGATAATGATACTCAAGAGAAAATCAGTCCTGTTTTCTATACAAGAGTTTTGGGCCCAGCATTGGTATATGGAACAAAGCAGTTATTGTTAAGCTGCTATGAAGCCTTAGTCACAAGAAGGATAAACTTTGGGTTAGGTGGATTCATTGTTATTACGGGAAGAATAGACATATAGCTACAATAGAAATGATGATATCCGCGACAGAGTGAGAGTGGCCTCGGTGGAGGATAAGATGCGGGAAACGAGGTTGAGATGGTTCGGGCACGTGTAGAGGAGAGACACAAATGCCCCAGTGCAGAGGTGTGAGAGGTTGGCAATGGACGGGTACATGAGGGGTAGAGGTAGGCCGAAGAAGTATTGGGGAGAGGTGATTAGACGGGATATGGAGCAGAGGACATGACCTTAGATAAGGGGGTATGGAGGACACGTAATAGGGTAGTAGGTAGTCCTACCTACGCTTACAAACTGGTAGTTGTAATATTATTATTGTAGGCTCTCTTAGCCTATCATACAAGTAGACACAGTATTGCCTTATAGTCCCTTGTCGTTTGATTTATGCTGCTATGTGTATTTTGTTTGTCTTATTTACTTGCATTAGTTATAGCTATATCCATTTTGGTTGTATTGCTATATCCATTATCATTGGTTGTATTGCTATATCCATTTTGGTTATAAAATTCTTCATTTATCAAATACTTGTACTAAAATTAATTTAGAATTTTAAAAATTCAATTATTAATTCATTTCAGTGTTAACAGCTTAAGGGACATTTTAGTCGTCTAACATAATATAGTGCTTTCAACACTTTTTCACCACACACATCAACTGCTTATTTTAAACTTCAGCATTTTTAGCCACACACGTAACTGCTTCTTTTTAAATTAAGCTCCAGCACTTTAAAAGTGTTTTAGTTCAATTGCTTAAAAGCTACTTTTTTAGTTTATCCAAACAGGCTCTAAATGAAAAGAATGTTCCCCTTACTTCGTAAAGTTTAGCAATAACTACGCCTCAGTGCCAAACTGGTTAAGGTCGGCTACATGAATCTCATTTTTTCATTTAAACCCATTTCATATGCTCATCATATGAAATAAACTTACTTCGGGTGTGAATTGTTCAGAAAATACAAATGATTGAAAGATCAAATTTTGATCATCTGGTTGTGACACATCACTCGTTATATAGCACTTTGCAACTCTGTCGATTAAACATTAGAATATAAATTGATGGGAGTTCTTATATACATTCACGACTGAACGGCTTGTATGATGTAAGTTGTAACCATTTTTCCTAAGCAGTTTACACAAATTCATCATAGTGAATGATGTATATTAACTTAATGACAATATATATATGGAAAAAAAAAGAAGAACAAACCGATTTATAAGCATCCCGCATTAGCGGAATCGGAGGAAGAGGTATGCGTGTGTGTGATCAGGGGCTGATATAGTAAGGTTCCACGGTATTCACCTGAACACCTTTGGCAAAAAAATACACTATATATATAAGGTAAATTTTTATCTTTTATGTAAATATAGATTTTGAACACCCTTAATAAAAATTCTGGATCCGCCACTGGGTGTAATGTATATATGGTTTTAGTAAATTTAGTTAATATTTTAACTAGATTAGCCAATTAATGCATATTAAAACATTTACCTGAAATAACTAAAAATTAATGTACTTGTGTAAATATTTTTCATACTATCAAAGCATAGACCTTTTTTACTAGAAATTCATATTTTCTAAATTTTCGTAGTTATCCCAATTGACACATTCGTCCAAATAGAATTACATTTTGAAAAGAAAAAAAACAGAAAAAAATATAACAACGTTAACATTATAGAAAGCGTAAGTATTTAATTAAGAAAAATTAGTAAAAAAAAATAGCAACATAAGAGGCTGTCCGAAACTATCCAGGTTTAGAATTCTAATCCAACACGGTTCAGGTTTTAGAATTATAATAGTCTCCTCATTCTATAAAACCTTCTGTTATGTTCTTTGTCTTTTCTTGTCTTACGACACAACTAATAATTCTTTCAATCTCTTCTTTTGTTGTCTTATTTGTTCGACCAACAAACATGGTTTTCACAATGTTGTGTGTAGATGATTTTTTGGGCATGGAGTTTAAGCCCAACACGAGTCGAATGGACTACTTGTTTGTTGTGTCTGAAGTTGGCTGGTTAAAATCTCTGTGTGGAGAAGAAGATAACTTAATAGATGAGCAAGACAGAGAATTTTGTATCAAGAAAGAAGAAAAAACCACTCACAATATTCAGTCCATATTGTCAACAATCCCCACAGTTCTTGATCATCAAGAAAATTCAATTCTTGATTTCGTAGTCCCAAAGGGGAAACGATCAATGCCAAACGCACGGCCTAGAAAAGTTACTGAACATTTTTTGTGCAATGGTGGCGAATCGATGATCAAGAAAGCAGTGGAAAATAATAATTCTGATGAACAAGAAAGCGGAGTGTTCAAAATCAATTGGGGTGCTGGTGTCCGCAATCAAGAATTCTTCCGTCTCAAAAAGTCACAAAAGCACGAACACAATGTAAAGGCCCTGATGAGGATAGGGGAAACACAATGTCTAAAATCACTTTGAGGGTAAGTGCTAATTTTGCATTTGGAAATCCGAAAAAATAATTGTCCGTTATCAAAAAAAGATCACGAGAAGTAACCAACCACGTCCCACTTGGTTTCAACAATCAAGACCGCTTCTTGAACGAAAAATTGGTCAAAAAATCAGACAAAGAAGAAGTTGCAAGGGAAAAGAAGAAGGCAAAGAGGAACATTATTGTTAGAGCTACAGCGTCTGTTGTAATCAACAGAATATTGCCTATTGAATTCAAGAATGCGATTACTGAGTTTGGGGGTTGTCTGAAATCAGCTATTTTGGTCATTGAAAAAACACTATTCGACACTGATGTTAAACCAGCAGAGGGCGGGCTTTCAATCCCACAAAAGGAGGTAACTAAGTTTCTTCGGCTAGGAGAAATTTTTCTTAATCCAGAAGAAGAGGCACGTTTGAGTACTCGTATTGGGGGAAAATGTCTACAATGAGTGTGACGTTGATTGAGCCCTCGCGTAAAAAATGTAAAGTCAATCTGAGAAAATGGTTTATGAACAAAGATAATGGGAAAATAAATTCAAGTTACGTGTTGGTTACATACTAGAATGAGGTGGTAAGAAGGAATGCTTTGAAAAGTGGTACTCTGGTTCAATTGTGGGCATTCAGAAAGGGTGAAGACTTGTGTTTTGCACTCGTTAAAGTTTAACACTCGAGTTAATTTAGTAGTCTTTCTCAGTATATTGTATTAGATTCATTCATTCTTTTACATTGTAACATAATTTACACGTTTAATGTTTATCAGTTTGAAGGAATTCTTAATAGTAGTTGATAGTATAATGTTTCTTTTTGTTGGTGTTGAATACTTCAATTCTCATTAGGTCTCAAAGAGTGAATAAATCAAGATTGTGTTGATTGCTTGGCACTTCAATATAATTTGTTTAATCAAAATGAGAGGTTACTGTTTGACCAAAAACAGAAAAGAGAACACATTTGTTGGAGAGAATTGTACAGATGGTTATTGTCACTAATGTGATACAATTAAGACAATGATTTCCAATTTATATGAGAACAAATCTTGTTCTCCCAAAGTGCGCAAATCGCCTTTTTAGGACCCCTATTTGAGAAATAATTGAAATGTATAAAGTTTAAAAGTTCAGTCATCTTAAAATAAAGTTCAGACATGTGGGTTTGAAGTTGAAAATTGCGAGTTAGAAGTTTACAAATTCAGATGTACGGATATGGACTAGTCTTTCCATTCTAATCATAGAAACTGATATATTATTAGAATATAGTCGAATCAGGACTCAAGAGTATAAAACTCCAAGGGTATGGATAGAGGAGCATGATGTGGGTGAAAAATATGATAGATTAAGGTTCAAATTTGAGTAGAAATACAAAAATTATTTTCTTAGGTGATCTTTTTCCTTTTGTTCAAGTGTCGTGGATAGAGTTATTTGATACGTGAAAGATAGTTGGTATCGAATGAAATAATCGAAGGTGTGCACAAGGTGGTGCAAATACCATCTTATAACCTGGACTTAGAGATACTCCCTATTGTCATAATGTGTAGGAATTACCTAGAGGTGCATATCAGATGGACAGAAATCAATTCCCTTCATTTTGGTTCAGGAGGTCAAAATGAAGAACTTGGAAATAGATGATACATGCTATATAAATTAGCTCAAATCTCATATCCTTACTTGTATATCATTCCAAATTAGTCGGTCTTCAATTCGGGTACCAGACACCGGATGAAAAACCAAAACAAAATATGAAAGTCGTACTTCCAGCACTCACATTAGCATAGACATAGTTAGGCAGAGTTTTTGGACTCAAAAGGTAATCTATATGGAATGTCCAGTTCATCCTCCATTACAAAACAACTTAGGCATTTTGGCTTATGTATTCTCTTGACAAAAGCCCAAAATCATCCCTTACGTATGGGCATTAACTCAAAATCACGCTTTAAGTATATGGTGGGGCACTAATAGTCCTCCAAGTATTCAAAGCTATAAACTATTTAAGTTAGTAATTCTAAAAATGGTCATAATGACAATAAAGGGATAATAACAACAAAATCAACAACATCAACAACAACAACAACAACAACAACAACAACAACAACAACAACAACAACAACAACAACAACAACAACAACAATAATAATAATAATAATAATAACAGCACGACCAAGTTCTATCGCTCCTATTTGTATATGTGTATTTGTTTTCCTCTTTGTTCCTTGTCCTTGCTGTTGATCTCTAATTTCTGTCTTGTGGATTTATATTTCTATTTCACTGTTACTATTTGGGTTGGTTTTGATTTTTTGTTTTTGGTGTTCTACTTGTCGTTGTTTTAGTTACTGAATTGAATAGAATAAATTAGGTACTTGATTGTTGTTCCTTGTTTGGATTTCTAGTATTATTCTTGCTCTTCTATCTCTTTGCCATTTCTCTGTGTGATTTTAAGTCAGCATTTAGGTGACTATACAGAGTGGATTGGGTTTTATTGCTCCAGTCCACTTACGCATCCTGTTACATTCATTTTACTTACTAGTATTTCCATCTTCTCCCCAACAGTAAGAAAGCTAACCCCTCCCAAAGCTTACCCTCCCCCACCACCGCACGCCACGCCTCTCCGACCAGCATTCACCCGCGATCGGCGATCAGGTATCAGATTTCCTCTCTCCTCCACTCTTCTTTCGCCGGCGGACAACACTGCTCCGACCAAGTACACTTTGCCAGCGACCTATTTCCGGCCAGACCCATCTTCTCCCCCTCATCTCTTCTCTTTTCCTTTCTCTTTCTCTTTCTCTTCTTTTCATTTCTTTTCTCCTCTACTCTGCCACCGGAAACCCCTCTACAATAGGTTTCCGGTCAAGTCTGCACAGGTACCCACATTTTCCGGCATATTCCAGCGGTGAACAGTAGTTTCCGACTTCCAGTGGTGAGCAGTAGTCTCATATGAGACGATAAAAAATTATATGCACGTGATATTCATATTAAATTATATTATCTGCACGTGTTATTTATGTTAAATTATATTATTTTATTATAATTTATTCAAAATTGAAGTTAGAATATGTGTTAATTAACTATAGATTAGCAATAAAAGTGTAAATAAGACATGTATTATATGTTTATTTAGTTTGGTATAAACATTGAATGGGGGTACAAATATTTGTTTTGAACTAAATGTAGGATTACTTTATCCTACATTTGGTAGAATTTTTGAATTCGGGATCAACAATTCTAGAATCGTTTATACCGTTCTCACACTCTACGTGGGATAACAACTCAAAACAACAAAATGACACAATGCTCTTCTCCAAAGCTTTTCTCCCGTCTTTTTAAAAAGTGAGCCTTCTTTAATTAAAAAGAAACATTTCAAATTTGTGCTCATTTATATAAGGGAGGGGTTCTTTTTCCTTTTTTTAAAAAATAATCCATAAAAATAGTGAAAATGTTCAGATTTACCTGCACTTTGCGAAAAGATCTAACTTTACTCTTTGTTAGATGTTCGACTCATCCGCGTCCTCGCCATTATATAGGGATAAAGTCCGAATTTGCCATTGTTATTTGCGAAAGATCTAATTTCTTACAGCTTGCTGATAGAAATTAAGAGTGTCAATCAATTTAATAGATTATCTACATATCACTAACAACGTATTTCCTCAAACTGTATATTTGATTAATACTTATTAAAAAGGAATATTCATTGTTCCTTATGTAGTCAGGGTTAGTCATCAAAAATTCCTTTAAAAAAAAGGAAACATATATTTTATGGTAACTTGATATCTTTTCCTAAAAGTTAGCACTATTTTTTCTTGGACAACAAGGTTTCCTTTCCTATAAATAGAAGGCTTCCAATTACCTCAAATGTTTTACATCATTGAGAATAATAACCTCTACAGACTACAATTCTATACTTATATATCTTTTTTTTTTAATATGTTATAATACTTTCTCCATTGCAACGATTATCTTTTTCCTATCAGTGTGATCAATTAAGTTTGGAAAAAATCAGAAAACTACACTTTGCTGATTTACATTGCAAAAAATATAGTCTAAAATTTACGTTGTAAATATATAGCCCAAAAATACTTTTATACAATGTTATACAAAAATACTTTTATACACTTATATACAAAAGACAGGTACATTATGTATATAGGTGTATGAAAGTGTATTGTATGTATATACACTAAAAAAATACAATTATATAATATTATACACGAAAATACGCACTTTCATTCCACACCTTTGAATTATCGTGAACCCTTCGCATTTTTTTGTTGTTGCATACTTCCCACTTTCATTCCACACCTTTGAATCCCAATACTTTTGGGAAATTGTGTGGCAATATTACACGAAACAACTCCTCCTTTTCCTTTAAAAATGGAGAAATTCCGAGGGCCATTACCGCAAGAAAGATTTTGATGTAGGCACGTAAGTTTTATCTATGACAGGGTTGAACCCATAATGTATGCCTAACCTACGCATCTCCATGACACCCTTACCACTTGACCAAAGACCTAGGGCGGAAATTCATAAGAATTGATGTCTCATATGTTAAGAAATGGATTTCTATAGAATCTTTTTCTTTGGTGCAAGGATAGGCAGGTAGAGAGTTTAGAGTCCACTGTGGAACTTTTAAATACCATAAGCTAATTGTTGTTTAATCGAATTTATCTTACCCTATTAAAAAGAATTGCAAGAAATTTCCGACATGATACATATTTCCATAATAGGAGAATCCTATTTCTATTCTACTCCTAAAACCTTTTTCTATTTGGAGACTAACTATACAAGTATGGTAAGTGTACGATACTAATTAGACTATGACATTAATTACACATTTGAACAAGGAGAAGAGGATGCCCACGGATGGGCAGTAACTGTATATTTAACAGTAATGATTGGTTATATGATGTTTAACAATGTCAATCGAAAAATGGTGAAAACAAAAATAAAAAAACGTGAGCATCTGGTTTCCAAATGTACTTTTGTGTCGTGTTTTGCCTTGTTGCTCTAACAATTTATAGGTTTACAATGCTAATCTTCTTATTCTCTCTAATGTTTTTACTTAAGCATTATGTGCTTATTTTACATAAGAGCAACATTTGATTGCTCCTTCACTTTCTTGGACCTATGTAGCATAAGCTGTTCAATGCTTTCCTCGCGGCAGGTCACATCGAGATTGATCAATCTTTGTTGTAAGAAAATTATTTAAGAGGTTTTTGAAAGAAATAATCCCTTGATTATTTTTATTAATTGAAAGTATATATACAATTTACATATTTTCATAATAAGAGAATCATATTCCTATTCTACTCCTAAGACTTTATTCTACTTGGACACTAACTATACAATTATGGTAATACAAATATTATGCTATTGTGAGATCCTTGGTCCAATGGGAACATTATTTGAGGCCAAACCTTTTGTCTTATATTCAGATCATGAATCCTTGAAGTATTTACATGGGCAAAGAAAGTTGAATCCAAGGCATGCTAAGTGGGTAGCATACTTGCAAACTTTCACATTCTCTACAAGGCACAAAGATGGCAAGTCCAACATAGTGGCGGATGCACTTTCCGGAGTCACGTAATGTTGACCGTACTTGAACAATACCTTGTGGGATTTGAAATGCTAAAGGAATTCTATGAATGAGATCCCTAGTTCAAAGACGTAATGATAGAATGTATTAGTGGAGTTCATAGTTCTTATTCCATAGTAGAAGGTTTCCTTTTCAAAGGGAACAAATTGTGTGTGCCCAAATGTTCAATGAGGGAATTACTTGTACATGAAATGCATTCGGGTGGACTAGCTGGACATTTTGGGGTAGTGAAGACTTTGGAGATTCTACAAGAACACTTTTACTGGCCACGGATGGATAAAGATGTAAATGGAGTGGTAAGTAGGTGTTCCACTTGTCAAAAGGCTAAAAGTTTCTTCCACAAAGGATTGTATACTCATTTACCGGTTCCGGAGCGACTACGGGAAGGTGTGAGCTTGGATTTCATCCTCGGCTTACCAAAATACACGGAGAAATGACTCTATCATGGTAGTTGTGGATAGATTCTCGAAGATGGCTCACTTCATGCTTGTCATAAGACCGATAATGCAACACATATTGCGGACTTGTATTTGAAAGAAGTGGTAAGATTGGATGGCATTCGTAAGACTATTGTGTCTGATAGGGATGTGAAGTTCCTAAGTTATTTCTAGAAAACACTATGGAGACTTCTTAGTACCAAGTTACTATTTAGTACCTCCCATCATCCTCAAACGGATGTCCAAACGGAAGTGACTAATAGAACTCTTGGCACACTATTAAGAGGGTTGGTGAGCAAGACCACCAAGGATTGGGACATCAAGTTGGCACATGCGGAATTTTCTTAAAATCGGAGTCAATCTCGTACAACGGGTAAAGATCCATTTTAAATTATTTATGGCACTAACCCGTTTTTACCTATTGATCTGGTTCCAATCCCAAAGAAAGAAATCCTAAGCTTCACGGTTAAAGATTGAATTGAGGCCTTCAAGAAGTTACATGATCAAATCCGAGCACAAATTCAGAAGGTCAATACCAAGTACAAAATGGATGCGAACAAGTCAAGGACTCAACAACAATTCCAGCCCGGAGATTTGGTTTGGCTACACCTAAGGAAGGAAAGATCTCCCAACATGAGAAAGAACAAGCTAATGCCGAGGGCGGATGATCCTTTCAAGATATTGGCCAGGTTCGGGGAAGCGCCTACAAGGTAGAACTTCCGGACGAATATGGAGGTATTAGTTGAACGTTTGATGTTGGAGACTTATCACCATACATAGATGATGAGAATTTGATAGAAAATGTTGTTAAACAAGGGGAGTATGATGAAAGGAATGTAGAGATAGAGTGTACACAGACCTTACTCTACCTTGGGAGATAGAGAGGATGAATACACCTTATTCAGTACTATTTAGAAATTATGTAATACATGTTATTTAATACAACAAACCAAACAATCGATAAAAAATCGTGTCAGTGCCATTCTTATACACCCTACCAAACAACCCATAAATGTCCGAAATATATTGACATACACAAGGGGAATGACACGACTGATCCCTTTCCTAAGATTCCTTCCGTTCTTTTTTTTTTTGGACCATATGTTAATAATTCTCAGTTAAATTTAATAGTGCAGATACTCTGTGGCAGAAGCTTTTATATTAGTCTAATACATGTTCGAAGATTAGTAACTGTCTGTATCCAGTAAATAAATGAAACAATAGTCTCATATCCCCTCAAGTCAAGATGGTGCACAATTTAGGACTATAACTATTTTGCTCGGACAAAATAATGGTTTAAAGTTCTGCGCATGATAACACAAGAGAAAATATAGTCCAATATATGGTCTCTAAGAATTACAAACATACTTGCATGATACACAGTAATGCTAAAATCACCAAAAGTTGAACTTTCAAGTGTCACGTCTTTCAATTTCCAAACTTTTGAGAACTTAGACAAAATATGGAATATTTACTGATTTCTCCAACATAAGATCAATTCCTATCTACTATTAGAATATGCTGAAGAAACCATAATTTGATTCACTTTGGGCAATTCTGCTGGTGAGTAATCTCAGTATCCCAAACACTAACACTAAGGTATAACAAGCGTTCAAGCAACATTCACAAGAAATACAGAACAATAATAGCAGCAAAACACTCTTGAAAGTTGTCTTACTCCCTCGCAGTCGCAGTCGGAGTAAGAAATAAGAATCATAAGTTACCTTAAATACAGAGCAATAATACAGAGCAATAATATCCCAAACACTAACACTAAGGTATAACAAGAAATACAGAGCAATAATAGCAGCAAAACACTCTTGACAGTTGTCAAACCCTCTTAATAGTGTTAGAAAAACAAATGAATTCCTCCAGAAATTACTTAAGCAATTTTTCTCTTTCTGTTAATAGACCATCCACCCAGAACTTGCAAACTTAGCATACATCAAATAAAGGGAGAAGTACTTGCAACTAAAGCTACGTACGTTCCTTACATAACAGACAACTCTTTAATCAACAAATGCAAAGGTTAACAAGGTAACTTTGGACAAGCTCCAGCATCATATCAAATGTTGAGTCATATATCGAAAATACTAAAAAAAAAAAAAGGTCGGCCCGGTGCACTAAGCTCCCGCTATGCGAGGGGTCCGGGGAAGGGCCAGACCACAAGGGTCTATTATATGCAGCCTTACCCTACATTGAAAATACTCATATGAGACTTAATCTGAAGGTGTAGAGACATGAAGTATCATTAAATGCCATGATTATGAAGTGCTGGTATAAACATTTTTTGCTCATCAATTAATTGAATGAATATGATAAAGGCATTTGATAATAGATTCATTTCATACAATTCAAGTGGAGTACGCTTAGAGAAAATGAAGTGCCAATCATAGACAAAAGAAGTTATAAATCAAGGTTTCATGAGTAATTACCATAGGGAAGTATGTTTCTCCCCCCTCAACATTGTCACTCAAATACATGAGCATTGTAGCTATTCGTTGATGTAAGATTGGAATAATTTCCCTTAGAGATTCCTTTAATTAATCACAATATATATAGTTGTGCAGAGGTTGATTCCTACTACAATAAGAATCCTAAGTTACCTTAAATATACACCTATCATAATTACAAAATATACTGTGAATATTCGGAGAATATTCGCTAATACTCCCCCGCAATCAGAGCGGGAGGAGGCCGAATGCTAAGGCTAGATCGGAAGTCGGTGAAGAGCTGTCTCGGTAGTCCTTTTGTGAAAATATCTGCATACTAATAGGAGGAAGGTACATGTAATATTTTGACCTGACCAAGGGCGACATTCTCACGCACAATGTGAATATCCATCTCGATATGCTTGGTCCGTTGATGTTGGACCGGATTGTGAGACATATAGATGGAAGATATGTTGTCACAGTAGACTATAGACGCCTTTCGCAGTCGGCACTGGAGCTCCAAAAGAAGATTTCGGAGCCAACATATCTCAGCAACGACATTAGCAACTCCGCGATACTCTGCTTCAGCACTTGAACGGGATAACATGGCCTGCTGCTTGGCGGATCATGAGATAAGATTATCCCCAAGAAATACACAGTAGCCCGAGGTGGAGCGACATGAGTCAGGGCAGCCTGTCCAATATGCATTCGTGTAGGAGAGTAACTTGGTTAGTGCAGAGGGGTAGAGATGCAGTCCAAAGTCAAGTGTGCCCTTAATGTATCTGATAATACGCTTGAGGGCAGCAAATTGGGACTCTCGAGGGTCTTGCATAAACAGACACACTTGCTGGACGACATATACAATATCAGGCCTAGTGAATGTAAGATACTGAAGGGCACCTGCAAGACTCCGATATAGGGTGGGATAAAAAACTAGCGCACCCTTATTGGCACTGAGCTTGGATTTCGAGTCAACCGGAGTTGGCATAATTTTACAATTTGCCATCTTAGCCCTGTACACTATCTCTTCCGCATATTTGCGCCTCGACACGAAACATAGTAGGCGCAGATCCGGTCACGGATATACCCAAGAAATAACTCAGCTTGCCCAAATCAGTCATAGCAAATTCAGTTTTGAGTAGAGAAATGATTTCATTCTTCAAACCGTCAGAGGAGGCAGTAAGAATAATGTCATCCACATATAATAGCAAATAAGCAGTGTTGCTACCTCGATGAAAAGTGAAGAGAGAGTTATCACACCTGCTACATCTAAATCTGATCTGCATAAGATATATGGCAAAGTGATCATACCAAGCGCGGGGTGCCTATTTCAAGTCATACAATGACTTCCTGATATGACATACAAACTGCGGGACTGCCGGATGAACAAAGCCAGGGGGCTGATGCATGTACATAGTTTCTTTCAAATCCCCAGGAAGAAATGCATTCTTGACATCAAACTGATGAATCGGCCAATGCATGCCCATAGAAATACTGAGAACAGTCCGAATAGTAGCCGGATTAACAACCGAACTGAATGTCTCACCACAATCAATACTTGCCTGCTGATTAGTGCCATTAGCAACCAGTCTTGCCTTATACCGCTCCAAGTCACCACTGTCTCTGAACTTGTGATGAAATAGCCACATACACCGGATAACATTCACACCGTCTGGTCTAGGTACCAAATCCCAAGTGTTCGTCTTGGTTAAGCAATAAATTTCTCGCACATGGCCGCATTCCAATTAGGGTCTAGTTTGGCTAGTTTTGGATTTTTTGGAATGAGTGATATGGTTTGTGTGGAGAGGTTAAAATGGACCTTGGGTTTGAAAATCCCATGTTATGCATGAGTTTCCATACGGTGGGTAGGCAGCAGTGGGTGGTCTGGGTTTTGTGGCTGCTGGCTTGCGGGTTTTGGAGGCGGTAGTGGTTCTGGTTGGGTAGGAGACACGGGTGGGTCGATCAGTAGGGTGTTCGACCAAGAGCTGGGAGGTTGTTGGTTGGAGACGACGCTAGACAGTGGTGGGGATGGAGCTGCTGGTGCAGGCTCCATCGGAACAGTAAGTTGCCCGTGGCACATTGACTGGATAACAGGGGCAGACTCGGCTCATCAAGAAAGGTGTAATCCGTGGTTTGAAATTTTTAGAAGTTTGAGAATGGAAAGGTCGTCTCGTCAAATGTGACGTGATGTGAGATAATGATTTTACGAGTGGCTATGTCATAGCACAGGTAACCCCGATGAGTAGGAGAGAGACCAATGAAGATGCAGGGCGTGGTGTGTGGGGCGAGTTTGTGAGCTGCAGTGGAGGCCAGGTTGGGGTAGCATAGGCAGCCGAAAATGTGGAGATGGTCATAGGATGGGAACCTATGGTATAAGATTTCGGTTGGGGTCTTATTTTGGAGAGTGTTGGTTGGTAAAATATTAATGAGGTACCAGAATGGTGGTGGAAGACATGCATGAAACAATAAGGTACGAACCATGTCGTTGATGGTGCGTATAATTTGTTCATCCTTTCCTTTTTGGGATGAAGTGTAGGGACAGGAAAAATGGAAAACCATGCCTTGTTTAGAGCAGAAATTGTGAAATGCGAAGTTATTAAATTCACGTCCATTATCACATTGGAAATATTTTATGGATTTTTCAAACTGTGTTTTAATGAATTTTTGAAATTCAAGGAACTTAACAAAAACTTCAGATTTGAATTTTAGTGGGTAAATCCAGACAAAGTGTGAAAAATCATCTAAGAATACTAGATAAAATTTGTGACCCAAGCAACTAACAACCGTAGATGTCCACAAATCAGCATGAACAATATCAAATAGAGAAAAAGTAACATTATTGGATGACATACATGGAAGACGAGTATGCTTGCCAAGCGGGCAAGAAAAGCAGTGTTGGGCAAGTTTCTCATTATTACATTGAATACGCTTATTAGTTCTAAGAAAATTAAAGATATGGTCTCCTGGGTGTCCGAGTCTGTTATGCCAAGTTGACGAAGAGATAGCTGCAAGGGAGATGGGTGAATGTGGTCTGACAGCGGAAGATTGAGTGAAGGGGTAGAGGTCTCCCACACTATTGCAACGCGTAAGATTTTCCTCGTATTGAGATCCTTCACAGAAAAACTAAAAGGGTCAAATTCAACAGACACAGAATTATTGCGAGTGAATTTTCTAACAGAGATTAAGTTTTTAATGATGTTAAGGGTGTAGAGGACATGATTTAGGGAGAAATGTGGGTTGGGATTTTTGGTATGTGTGTTACCCTAACCTTAAATTGGAATGCGGTGACCATTGCCAACAGTAATAAATTGAGGACACTTTAACCGATGCATTTGAGAAAAATTACTTGACGACCGGGTGAGATGAGATGTGTCTCCGGTGTCCATGTACCAATTATCATCGAGCTGTTGAAGGTTCAGTGTGTTGAAGGCCTGTCCCAAATCAGTGGGGGCTAGGCTGCTGGCTTGCGGATGCTAAGTGGCCGAAGACAGGTGGGCCTGCTATGTGGACTGGTGGGCCTGCCTGTTGGCTAGGGCGAGCCCAAAACACCTGGTGACCATGCTTGCTGGAACTAGGCCCCTGAAGTTGGGTAGAGGTAGGCAGGCGAGGCCCAGTTCCCGGTATTGGGCCACTGTTATTGCCCAGCCCACTGAAAATAGGGAGCAGGGGTTAGTCCTGGTTGTTGGTTCCGGTTGCCCTTGTCGCGGCCCTTCCCTTTATTGTTGTTACCGCAGCCTCTGCCACCACGTCCTCCATCACGGGACTACTACTGCTGGTGGATTTGCGGCGGTGGCTGGGTGGTGGTGGCCGCCGGTGGTGCCATGCTGTCTACGGCTAATGCCTTGTGTTTGTGCTCCTCTTATTTAGCACGGCGGGTCTCTTCTAACAAAAGTTGCGAACGTGCTTTGTTGAAACTTGGTAGGGGGTCAGCCTGTTGAATCATCGTTGTAAGTGTATCATATTCACATTTCGGTAAACTGGCAACTAGTTGAAGTACCATCTTGGTTTCTGAAACAGATGTCCCTACGTTGGAAAGTTGGTCGGTTATGAGTTTCAGTTGTTTACAGTATTCGGACATGTTGTTAAAATTATCGAGATGCGTATTGTTGAACTGCTCTTCAAAATACACGGCCCGAGTATTTTTATTAACCTGAAAAATTTCTTCTAACCATACCCAAAGTTCACGTGCCGTAGCACCTGTTTTCATGATAGCACACAATAAGTCTTTAGAGATGGTGCCGCAGATCTACTGTTTGACGATGGCGTCAAGGCGACACCAGGTCGAGTCTGCAACGTCGGTTGGATGAGGAACAAAATCATCAATATGGTCGAGCACATTGTACGCACATGCATGAATATAGAATAGTTCTATCGACATGGAATATTGACAATCTTCTTGGTCAAGAATTATAGGGATAAAATTCTTGATGTTGGTAACGGCGAATGCCGTATGATAATAAGACGATGAACGTTGATGGAGCTTGTCAAGAGTGCCAGTGGAAGAACCGGAATTGGTGGGGGAAGTAGGGCGAGACATGGTGGCAATATTGTTGCCGTCGGCCGAGAGGAAGGAAAAAAAAGAATTTGGGTGGTGGTCGGGCGAGAGGAAGGGGAAATAGTAGGGATTAGGGTTTGTCTCTTGATACCATGTAAGATTGGAATAGTTTCCCTTATGGATTCCTTTCATTAATCACAATATATATAGTTGTATAGAGGTTGATTTCTACTATAATAAAAATCCTAAGTTACTTTAAATATGCACCTATCATAATTACAAAATATACTGTGAATATTCGCTAATAGTTGACCTCCACGCTTTATATTAAACTGCAAAATAAGCAAGTATTTTTCTCCTTTTGACGAGAATAATAAATTGATATGTGAAAAGAGATCGGTCCAAATAACAAACAGAAAACAGAGCAATAAGCCAATAGCAGAAGTAACAAACTATTGAGAAAGAACTTACAGAATCAGAGAAATAGTCATGAGGGGCTCTATAGAATTGATTCTTTTCATACATGTGCTTCTGCAGATGTTAGCCTTGCTACTGACACATACCGGCCATCTCATAATGAAAAACTGAAAAAGCAAACTGTCATATTACATACCTTAACACTTGAATGAGTTCCCCATTTTCTGCTGGTATTTGAGAATATACATCAATTCGTTTTTCAATTGCCTGAAAGTTACAGGAATGCAAAGAATTTCACCAACGTAAGACCATCACAATGTCCAATACAATAACATTTTAGTTTTAAACACACAAAAAAAAAGTGCAGGTAAAAAACACGGAATAAAAAACTTGAATAAATGAAGAGAAAAGAATTGAAAGGACCTTGTGCTGTACGGACCTGTATAATGGGATACTTCCTCTCATCAGGGCTCAAAAACATACCGGAACTTGTTCTGACATCACTCTTAATTCCCTGGTGAAAAAACGAAGTATCAATCAAATTGGACTTCCATGCATATAACAAGGAGACGGAGAGAGTGCCAAAATCCATGCATAGCACTTCATAAAAACTATAGTGGTACAATATCAAACGGCTAAGAAAGGAATTCCTAAAATTCAAATCATGTAGCTATGCTTGAAATCCTAAAAAGGTTTCAAGTATTGCTATCTGACTGAAGCAGGCTACCTTAAGCTTCTTTCATGAAGAATAACTCCATCAAGCTGTCTATTTCCTAATCTTAGCAGCTTCTCCTAAATGCAATGTTCCATGAGTTGCCGTCTCTAAATCGAATAATTGTAGCCTAAGGATGTCTTACAAACGGAAATAATTCAAGGAATTCCTCTTTCAACATGCACTTTCATAACCATTTATCAAGCGAAAGCTGATGTGTTCCCCATTCCCTACTGTGTAAGCACACATTTGAACTAGATTCCTCCCACATTTCACTGATACATTTCGAAGGTCCTACTCCATCTGGGGAAGAGAAAATTTTGGAGAAACAGTGACTCTATTCACCATACTTTCCTTTGATTACCTTCCTCCAGTATGCATCATTACACTACAGCTAATCCTTCATTTAAGAAGTTATAAAATTACCAAATTTTGCCCTCTTAATTTACTAATCAACATAGAAATAATCTTGCAAGTCGCTTATAAACATTATTTTACCAATCAAAAAAGTATTTTAACTTAATATTCCCTCTCACACAGACTTCCAATTAGGTTTATGTTGCTCTTCAATTTTTTGAAAGCCAAATCTGGTAAAACCTCTTTTCTGATTTCTAGGACAAGTTTTTGGCCATAACATCACTTGCGAATACTGCTGAAGTATTTGCAATCTGGAATTTGGCCATGAAATTTTGGGTTTAGATTTTAACTTCAAGTGAAATAATTTTTCAAATTTAAATAGTGGTTTGAAGGTGTATTTCAAGAGAAGTTTTTCAAATCTTCAATTGTCACAAATTTCTTTTTCTTCCACAAACTTTATTTGAACTTTAGCTTCAAATGAACTTTTTTTCATCAACTCAGACTTTTTCCAAACTGATACAAGTTATTTGTTTGTAGGTCTCTAAATGTTCATTGGATCTTTTTAAACAATTGGGTTTGTGTTTCTTTATATTTTTTTAAAATGATAGCAATTGGGTTTATGTTTGTCTCACTCCTTAGAGATTTTAGAAAGAGTGTTGCTTTTCGCTCCTTTCCTTGCGGTCAAGCGGCTTTCACTCCTAGAAAACCATTTTCAAGAGACAAACTCCTTCACCCCGCAAGAAAACCCATCTCGAAACCAGCGAATTGCCTAAAACCTGCACTTTCCCTCTTTTTTCGGACGAGTCAAGCAAGTCCAGGAAGAGACATTAGGCCATGTGCAACAAACAAAGTACAAGGATAGCATCATACCTCAAACTAATGCAATCAGTTCCTTCCTCTTCTTTCTCTTTCGACGTTCGCCAATCGGAGAGGAGAGCCGATTGAGTCTAAAGAATAAGAACTATCGGATGCAGTCTTCCGCTCCCGGCCAAGCAAACAAATCTTACTTAGAGCGAAGCAACTCTCTTGACTATAAGGAAAGAGAGGAGTGAAAGAAGAGGAGCTCAAACAAGGTTCAAAGAGCCCCTCCCCAAAGTATGGTTTAAAGAAAGCCTTTCGGGTTAGGTCATCGATTCAATCTATATTGATGGGATTTTTCTAGTAAGATCCTCCTCTTACCACTTCCCTCGATCACCTGCACCAATCTACCTATTGCACTAACATTTGAGTCCTCTCCGAACCGCAGGAGATAGTTGCCCATCATGAACCCTAACCAACGTTTTGGATTTTGGAGTTTTCGCCACAACCTAGGTTAGGGGGTCGTTAGCTAATTAATCAAAAGCTTGCTGCTGAAAAACGTTGCTAGGCTAGCGCGGCTCGCTTCGCTCTTCAAGCTCCGCCCATGTACACTTGCCCCCTTTTTCTCACTCTTTTGATCTTTGGACTTTGATTACCAATGAATAGAGACTTTACAAATAAAGCCCGAGGATTGGCATTCCATTATTGTCATTTTTTATGTATATGGGTACAATTATCTCCGCTCTCAATGTGCCTATGATGTAGCGCCCCCTATCATAGAAGGTGTGAAACAGGCGGGGTCTTTAAAGAAAAAAAGCAAAGCAAGTTCCAGGGATGCGGGCAAAGGGGGGTTTCTCGATAGTCCAAAACTAGTGATCTAGGCTTCTCCCCCTTATAGCAATAGCAAACGGCCTACTTATAGCCTATCAACAGGTCAATCAATATCAGTAGGGCTCCTCTTGCCTAACGGAGTTAGCCCAACATGGACAATGATAGGCAGACCAAAGATTTACGCAGTCCTTGCGTGCTTGCTTTGCGCACCGACATAGCAGAATTCGAATCCGCTGGCTCAGATGAGTGGCTCTACTCACTGTATCTTTACCCCCATGTACGATTTTTGAAATCGAGAATGTTCGATCGATTCCTTGACCTGGGAACGGTCGGTTGAGGAAAAGGAACCCCCAACGACCAAGCACTCCCGCCCCAGCAGTCCAAAGTATGACTCCCTCTTATTGACCAGGCCAACTCTTGCTAGCTCCTACTCCTCCTCCTTCTCCATTAGGATAGGATCCTCCAACAACAAAAGAAATATTACAAACCTTGAAAATGAATCTTATAACTTATCTTTTATCATGGCACTGAAGAGCAACATAAACACAAAATTTGATTAGTGAAATGCACACACGAGACGTGTAAAAATACTTCTCAAACATACAGGACTTCTATAAGTTTAATATAATTTAGTACGATATATATATGCAATTTTTACTACCTTTCCTAACATACCAACTTAGTAAGCTGGAAACCTAAAAGTGAGGCTTAGCTAGAAATTATGTTCTGGCTGAAATGAGCTCAATGTATAAGAAGCACACATGCGTTATTCTCCATCCTCCATGATGTTTTGTATGTAATCTCTCTATGGCAAATATAGAAAATGGGTAGAACTGTCACAAATAAACTACAAATTGAGGCGGTATTTGAAAGTCAGTGCTCTTCTAGAGGCAAACTTCAAAGCAGAAGCTCTAACTTGAACTTTAACCAGAAGTACTTTATAGGAAAATATTACTTACTATTAAGTAGTTGTGGCAACTCACCAAGCACATTTCTTTAATAGATGTCGAAAATCAATGAACATCAGAGAATGATTTGAATAGTGTGCATACCTTCCCTGTTTTTGCATTTACAACAGTGGAAACATGAAGGCGGGGCATGGCAACTGATCTAAGATAATCACATTCCTGTGAAGGCAATAGTATATTAATTTTCCAAATCATCAATACAAATAGATGGTACTTTAAAGGAGAATCAAGGATAAGTCACTGCAGAGACTTCTGAATACCTTTGTCTCAAAAGTAGAAGTGACATTTACTTACAGGTAGCATAAAGGACGACTGTTTTCCTTTTTCTTCTCAAACAAGACAGTTACATGAAGATAAGCATCATGTGAATTCCAGACGGATTCAATAATATAACTCTATTAAGGAAGGCGTGCATACGAATTTGCGAGACAAAACTTTAGGTTACAGTCAAATTTAAAATCCAAATGCAATGACGTAAAAAGAAAAAGATCTTAACAGTGTTCTTTTCTCAAAGAGGATCTTACAGTGTTGGTACTTTAAAAAAAATTGTTTTTGATAAACTACTCTAAAAGATAAACATACATTAGAAGTCTGAACAGAAGCAGAATAAGCCAAACAAAGCAACACTACGCCTGTTTAATGTAAGTCGAGAAGCAAAGTAGCAAGGAATTCAAGAAGACAAGTACCCCTGTTCTTGATCCACGGTCAAAAAGGACTGGTTGTTTTCCTGATCGGTTTGAATTTGGCCAACTTGATACTTATCAAACCAAAAGAAAGCATCTTTTGCAAATTAAGAAGGTTTCTGGAAAAGGAATCATAAGGAGGAAGCAATGAGTTCGCAAGGTTTGTTTGTTACATCATCGAAAAAGGCACATCTTTCGAAAGGAATATAGTGTGATTTTCAATGCATGCTATGGTGTATGCAAGAGGCACAACAATGGCTGATCTCATGAGGAAAGAAAACTTTTTGGGACATAAGATTCAGGAAGGTCATCACAGTTACCAGTTTCAAAAAAAAGATTCGGGAAGGTTATCCAGAATTGGGAGTCGAAGAAAGTCAGGAATCCTTTCTTAGAGTTTATAGTCTAAAAATAGGAGAAGGAGAATAGGAAGGTTGATAGAAGTCGGCTACAAGGTTTTCACCAAAAAAAGTTGGCGCAAAAACACTGAGGAGTAGAAGGCAACATGGAGTACAAAACCACCAAATATGTCACTTTCTTCACATGGTGTGTGGCATGAAACGTAACTCACAGAGCCGATAATTTAAGGAGGTGCGGCATGAAAAAGAATTTCATGGGTGATAATCTGAGAGAAAGGACTATGGGGAGTTGGCGTATGTGCTAGAGTTCTGAGAGGACACTAACCATCTCTTGTTGCATTATGCGATGGCCATCCAACAGCGGGATCTCGTCTCCTCAGCATTTAATTGCTATCGAGAACACTCGGTGAAGTTGAATTAAAGGGATCTCGTCTCCTCAGCGTTGCATGCTCATAATCCAATATGTACATTTAATTCACCTAAAATATTTTTAAAAACTTCTTCAGCCATATAGAAATCATTTGAACTGCCAGAATTTAAAATATGTACTATAAACCAAGAAAAGTTACCAAGTGAGTCCTCCATCCTATTAATAAATGCTAATTGAATTAAAGCTCCTGCACATCACAGGACAAAAATTCATCAGTTTTCATTAAGCAACAAGCCAAGGCATATCTGTAAAATCCAAAATATGTATTTTATTTTCTGTATAACGAGAAATCCCATAGGGCCAGTGGCGCGAATCTTGGAACTCAGGTGGATAATGGGCCCACCTCTACCCTTCCACTAAATCATCAGGCTTCGAACCCCTGACGTCCAAATATGTATTCTATTATCAAAATAGAAGACAGAAAACAGAGAAAATCCAAAGTTTAAGCAAATCCACAAATTTCTTTTTGAAGGATAAGACTATGAAGTATAAACCCTTTGGATTTAGAAAGACAACTTTTACTTCTTCCAGCATTTTAAGTTGAACAACGTATCAGAGACATAGTTCAGTCCACAAGAAAAAGGAATTTGGCAGTGAAAGAAAAGAGGATATATATATTTTTTTAAAATTATCCAATATCTGATGGTTCATGCTTCTATAAGTTTCTTAAAATGCTTTCATTTTATATTTACTGTGTTGTGCTTATGTCCATGACACTCATTTTCCGTATCAAATTTATAGTTAATGATAGAAAAGTTCATTGTGTTGTGTCACTAATCCATGAACGAAAAAGAATGAGAAATTATGATCATTAAGTAAGCTCTTCTTTGAATAGTACTAGACGAGATAGCAATGATATTCTGTTTGAGCTGAGGGTCTATCGGAAACAGCCTCTCTATCTCCACAAGATAGGGGTAAGGTCTGCGTACACACTACCCTCCCCAGACCCCATTCATGAGATTACACTGGATATGTTATTGTTGTTGTTGAGATAGCAATGATATTCATCTCATAAAAGCACCGGATTAGCTTGCATTACTTCACCCTATTTAGTAAGAACCTTATATTACTCTACCGACATTCATAAACAGCAAGTACTGGTGATTATACCTGAGAATTAATCATGAAACTTTCACTTTAGATGATCAAAACTAACTGTAAGACATTACAGCTTCACAAGGGAAATAATACTAATTGCCTAATCCCCATTACACCATAACCTGAACCAAAATCAGAAGCAACAAAGCTAATCAAGACTAACTTTCCCCCCAAAGGGAAATAAGTTTTAAAAGTATTTAAAACAAGTCAAAAGCCAAAAGTTGGGTAAGTTGGAAGACCCAACTTTTTATTTTTGGCTTAAAAGTACTTGAAGAATGTAGACTTTAAAACTGGAAAACATTATACAGTAGAATAACTCTTTGGGAATATTTAAAACAAGTCAAAAGCTATGTGTATTTTATTTGTCTTATTTACTTGCATTAGTTATTGCTTCTTTTTCTCTTACAGAATTCGCTATCATGACTTACTCACTTTGTTTGTGGTACTTTGCTTGGGCTTGTGCTTTGTCTTGAGTCGATGGTCTCTCGAAAACAGCCGCCTTGACTACCAAGGTAGAGGTAAGGTCTGTGTACACTATACCCTCCCAGATCCCACATTGTGGGATTTCACTGAGTATGTTGTTGTTGTTGTAATAGAGACATTTATGAGGATGTTCCTAACCAAGCATTTTGGATTATACAAAAAATCTTGAAGGCAAAGAAGTATGTAGAGGCAGCAGGGTACAATATGGGGGAATTAAGAGGTGATTTCCCAAAGGTGGATTTTACTAAGATTACAGAAATTGGAAATTACTGCCAGGACTGGATATCCATTATGTGAGCTGATGAGAGTCATTCTCACTTATTCTTTACATGCCAGTTCTCAAAATCACACCAAATGGTTGGATAATCATAATTTTTATCTATAATAGTAGTAAGATCTTAGCATAGTTAGTTGTTGTTATTTTCCTGCAGAGAAGTTGTAACTGCAGTACTGTGGCTTAATGTCCAGTAATCAGTTCTTATCACTGGTTGTATTGCTATATCCATTTTGGTTATAAAATTCTTCATTTGTCAAATACTTGTACTAAAATTAATTTAGAATTTTAAAAATTCAATTATTAATTCATTTCAGTGGTAACAGCTTAAGGGGCATTTTAGTCGTTCTAACAGAATATAGTACTTCCAACACTTTTTCACCAAACACATCAACTGCTTATTTTAAACTTCAACATTTTTAGCCACACACGTAACTGCTTCTTTTTAAATTAAGCTCCAGCACTTTAAAAGTGCTTTAGTTCAATTGCTTAAAAGCTACTTTTTTAGCTAATCCAAACAGGCTCTAAATGAAAAGAATGTTCCCCTTACTTCGTAAAGTTTAGCAATAACTACGCCTCAGTGCCAAACTGGTTAAGGTCGGCTACATGAATCTCATTTTTTCATTTAAACCCATTTCATATGCTCATCATATGAAATAAACTTACTTCGGGTGTGAATTGTGGGAACTTTGCTTTCTGGTTGGGAAGTGTCTCTGTCCTTTTCACTTCTTATTACTCCTTTCGTTCACTTTTTCTAACATTTCTAGTACCAAGCGGAAATAGGAAAAGCCGCAAGCACCACTAGGCCCGGTCGTCGGTTGAACGTCAGTAGGGTCCGATATTCATTCCTTACTCAAATAGGAAGGTGGCAGTCTCAATGACGCTAGTGGTCCAGAACAAGCCTTTGCTGATCCATGGGGTTTTCGTTTTGGTTACAAGAAGTGCTTCTTTGCTCGCTTGCAGCTCCTCTCCTTTCAGAAAATACAAATGATTGAAAGATCAAATTTCGATCATCTGGTTGTGACACGTCACTCGCTGTATAGCACTTTGCAACTCAGTCGATTAAACATTAGAATATAAATTGATGGGAGTTCTTATATACATTCACGACTGAACGGCTTGTATGATGTAAGTTGTAACCATTTTTCCTAAGCAATTTACACAAATTCATCATAGTGAATGATGTATATTAACTTAATGACAATATATATATGGAGAAAAAAAAGAACAATCCAATTTATAAGCATCCCGCATTAGCGGAATTGGAGGAAGAGGTATGTGTGTGTGTGATCAGGGGCTGATATAGTAAGGTTCCAGGGTATTCACCTAAACACCTTTGGCAAAAAAATACACTATATATATAAGGAAATTTTTTATCTTTTATGTAAATATAGATTTTGAACACCCTTAATAAAAATTCTGGATCCAGCACTGGGTGTAATGTATATATGGTTTTAGTAAATTTAGTTAATATTTTAACTAGATTATCCAATTAATGCATATTAAAACATTTACCTGAAATAACTAAAAATTAATGTACTTGTGTAAATATTTTTCATACTATCAAAGCATAGACCTTTTTTACTAGGAATTCATATTTTCTAAATTTTCGTAGTTATCCCAATTGACACATTCGTCCAAATAGAATTACATTTTGAAAAGAAAAAAAACGGAAAAAAATATAACAACGTTAACATTATAGAAAGCGTAAGTATTTAATTAAGAAAAATTAGTAAAAAAAATAGCAACATAAGAGGCTGTCCGAAACTATTCAGGTTTAGAATTCTAATCCAACACGGTTCAGGTTTTAGAATTATAATAGTCTCCTCATTCTATAAAACCTTCTGTTATGTTCTTTGTCTTTGCTTGTCTTACGACAAAACTAATAATTCTTTCAATCTCTTCTTTTGTTGTCTTATTTGTTCGACCAACAAACATGGTTTTCACAATGTTGTGTGTAGATGATTTTTTGGGCATGGAGTTTAAGCCCAACACGAGTCGAATGGACTACTTGTTTGTTGTGTCCGAAGTTGGCTGGTTAAAATCTCTGTGTGGAGAAGAAGATAACTTAATAGCTGAGCAAGACAGAGAATTTTGTATCAAGAAAGAAGAAAAAACCACTCACAATATTCACTCCATATTGTCAACAATCCGCACAGTTCTTGATCATCAAGAAAATTCAATTCTTGATTTCGTAGTCCCAAAGGGGAAACGATCAATGCCAAACGCACAGCCTAGAAAAGTTACTGAACATTTTTTGTGCAATGGTGGCGAATCGATGATCAAGAAAGCTGTGGAAAATAATAATTCTGAAGAACAAGAAAGCGGAGTGTTCAAAATCAATTGGGGTGCTGGTGTCCGCAATCAAGAATTCTTCCGTCTCAAAAAGTCACAAAAGCATGAACACAATGTAAAGGCCCCTGATGAGGATAGGGGAAACACAATGTCTAAAATCACTTTGAGGGTTAGTGCTAATTTTGCATTTGGAAATCTGAAAAAACAATTGTCCGTTATCAAAAAAAGATCACGAGAAGTAACCAACCACGTCCCACTTGGTTTCAACAATCAAGACCGCTTCTTGAACGAAAAATTGGTCGAAAAATCAGACAAAGAAGAAGTTGCAAGGGAAAAGAAGAAGGCAAAGAGGAACATTATTGTTAGAGCTACAACGTCTGTTGTAATCAACAGAATATTGCCTATTGAATTCAAGAATGCGATTACTGAGTTTGGGGGTTGTCTGAAATCAGCTATTTTGGTCATTGAAAAAACACTATTCGACACTGATGTTAAACCAGCAGAGGGAAGGCTTTCAATCCCACTAAAGGAGGTAACTAAGTTTCTTCGGCTTGGAGAAATTTTTCTTAATCCAGAAGAAGAGGCACGTTTGAGTACTCGTATTGGGGCAAAATGTCTACAATGAGTGTGACGTTGATTGAGCCCTCGCGTCAAAAATGTAAAGTCAATCTGAGAAAATGGTTTATGAACAAAGATAATGGGAAAATAAATTCAAGTTACGTGTTGGTTACATACTGGAATGAGGTGGTAAGAAGGAATGCTTTGAAAAGTGGTACTCTGGTTCAATTGTGGGCATTCAGAAAGGGTGAAGACTTGTGTTTTGCACTCGTTAAAGTTTAACACTCGAGTTAAGTTAGTAGTCTTTCTCAGTATATTGTATTAGATTCATTCATTCTTTTACATTGTAACATAATTTACATGTTTAATGTTTATCAGTTTGAAGGAATTCTTAATAGTAGTTGATAGTATAATGTTTCTTTTTGTTGGTGTTGAATACTTCAATTCTCATTAGGTCTCAAAGAGTGAATAAATCAAGATTGTGTTGATGGCTTGGCACTTCAATATAATTTGTTTAATCAAAATGAGAGGTTACTGTTTGACCAAAAACAGAAAAGAGAACACATTTGTTGGAGAGAATTGTACAGATGGTTATTGTCACTAATGTGATACAATTAAGACAGTGATTTCCAATTTATATGAGAACAAATCTTGTTCTCCCAAAGTGCACAAATCGCCTTTTTAGGACCCTATTTGAGGAATAATCGAAATGTATAAAGTTTAAAAGTTCAGTCATCTTAAAATAAAGTTCAGACATGTGGGTTTGAAGTTGAAAATTGCGAGTTAGAAGTTTACAAATTCAGATGTACCTTTATGGACTAGTCTTTCCATTCTAATCATAGAAACTGATATATTATTAGAATATAGTCGAATCAGGACTCAAGAGTATAAAACTCCAAGGGTATGGATAGAGGAGCATGATGTGGGTGAAAAATATGACAGATTAAGGTTCAAATTTGAGTAGAAATACAAAAATCATTTTCTTAGGTGATCTTTTTCCTTTTGTTCAAGTGTCGTGGATAGAGTTATTTGATACGTGAAAGATAGTTGGTATCGAATGAAATAATCGAAGGTGTGCACAAGGTGGTGCAAATACCATCTTATAACATGGACTTAGAGATACTCCCTATTGTCATAATGTGTAGGAATTACCTAAAGGTGCATATCAGATGGACAGAAATCAATTCCCTTCATTTTGGTTCAGGAGGTCAAAATGAAGAACTTGGAAATAGATGATACATGCTATATAAATTAGCTCAAATCTCATATCCTTACTTGTATATCATTCCGAATTAGTCGGTCTTCAATTCGGGTACCAGACACCGGATGAAAAAACAAAACAAAATATGAAAGTCGTAGTTCCAGCACTCACATTAGCATAGACATAGTTAGGCAGAGTTTTTGGACTCAAAAGGTAATCGATATGGAATGTCCAGTTCATCCTCCATTACAAAACAACTTAGGCATTTTGGCTTATGTATTCTCTTGACAAAAAGCCCAAAATCATCCCTTAAGTATGGGCATTAACTCAAAATCACGCTTTAAGTATATGGTGGGGCACTAATAGTCCTCCAAGTATTCAAAGCTATAAACTATTTATGTTAGTAATTCTAAAAATGGTCATAATGACAATAAAGGGATAATAACAACAAAATCATCATCATCATCAACAACAACAACAACAACAACAACAACAATAATAATAATAATAATAACAACAGCCCGACCAAGTTCTATCGCTCCTATCTGTATATGTGTATTTGTTTTCATCTTTGTTCCTTGTCCTTGTTGTTGATCTATGATTTCTGTCTTGTGGATTTATATTTCTGTTTCACTGTTATTACTTGGGTTGGTTTTGATTTTTGTTTTTGGTGTTCTGCTAGTCACTGTTTTAGTTACTGAATTGAATAGAATAAATTAGGTACTTGATTGTTGTTCCTTGTTGGGATTTCTAGTATTATTCTTGCTCTTCTATCTCTTTGCCATTTCTTTGTGTGTTTTTAAGTCTGCATTTAGGTGACTATTCAGAGTGGATTGGGTTTTATTGCTCCAGTCCACTTACGCATCCTGTTACATTCATTTTACTTACTGGTATTTCTTCTCCCCAACAGTAAGAAAGCTAACCCCTCCCAAAGCTTACCCTCCCCCACCACCGCACGCCACGCCTCTCCGGCCAGCATTCACCGGTGATCGGCGATCAGGTATCAGATTTCCTCTCTCCTCCACTCTTCTTTCGCCGGCGGACAACAATGCTCCGACCAAGTACACTTTGTCAGCGACCTATTTCCGGCCAGACCTGTCTTCTCCCCCTCCTCTCTTCTCTTTTCCTTTCTCTTTCTCTTTCTCTTCTTTTCATTTCTTTTCTCCTCTATTCTGCCACCGGAAACCCCTCTAAAATAGGTTTTCGGAGTCTGCACAGGTACCCACATTTTCCGGCATATTCCGGCGGTGAACAGTAGTTTTCGACTTCCGGTGGTGAGCAGTAGTCTCAGATGAGACGATAAAAAATTATCTGCATGTGATATTCATATTAAATTATATTATCTGCACGTGATATTTATGTTAAATTATATTATTTTATTATAATTTATTCAAAATTGAAGTTAGAATATGTGTTAATTAACTATAGAATTAGCAATATAAGTGTAAATAAGACATGTATTATATGTTTATTTAGTTTGGTATAAACATCGAATGGGGGTAAAAAAAATTGTTTTGAACTAAATGTAGGATTACTTTATCCTACATTTGGTAGAAATTTTGAATTCGGGATCAACAATTCTAGAATCGTTTATACCGTTCTCACACTCTATGTGGGATAACAACTCAAAACAACAAAATGACATAATGCTCTTCTCCAAAGCTTTTCTCCCGTCTTTTTAAAAAGTGAGCCTTCTTTAATTAAAAAGAAACATTTCAAATTTGTGCTCATTTATATAAGGGAGGGGTTCTTTTTCCCCTTTTTTAAAAAATAATCCATAAAAATAGTGAAAATGTTCAGATTTACCTACACTTTGCGAAAAGATCTAACTTTACTCTTTGTCAGATGTTCGACTCATCCGCGTCCTCGCCATTATATAGGGATAAAGTCCGAATTTGCTATTGTTGTTTGCTAAAGATCTAATTTCTTACAGCTTCCTGATGGAAATTAAGAGTGTCAATCAATTTAATAGATTATCTACATATCACTAAAAATCTTATTTCCTCAAACTGTATATTTGATTAATACTTATTAAAAAGGAATATTCATTATTCCTTATGTAGTCAGGGTTAGCCATCGGAAATTCCTTTAAAAAAGGAAACATATATTTTATGGTAACTTGATATCTTTTCCTAAAAGTTAGCACTATTTTTTCTATAAATAGAAGGCTTCCAATTACCTCAAATGTTTCACATCCTTGAGAATAATAACCTCTACAGACTACAATTCTATACTTATATATCTTTTTTTTAATATGTTATAATACTTTCTCCATTGCAACGATTATCTTTTCCTATCAGTGTGATCAATTAAGTTTGGAAAAAATTCAGAAAACTACACTTTGCTGATTTACATGGCAAAAAATATAGTCTAAAATTTACGTTGTAAATATATAGCCCAAAAACACTTTTATACAATGTTATACAAAAATACTTTTATACACTTATATACAAAAGACATGTACATTATGTATATAGGTGTATGAAAGTGTATTGTATGTATATACACTAAAAAAAATACAATTATATAATATTATACATGAAAATACGCACTTATACACATTTATACATAATTATACAATATTGTATAAGTGGGTATAAAACATAGATTTGGAGTGGTTTTGAATAAGAATTGCGCTTTTATACAAGATATATACACTATGTATATGGGTGTATAAAAATGTATAATAGTGTATAAGAGGTGTGTACACACCCATATACACTATTATACAAACACAAACATCACCAACGACGGAGCAGCAACAACCACCAGCCATCGTCAGAATTTTGTTCTCCGGAAAATTTCAACACTACCAACAACTGAGCAACAACAGGGGAGGATCTCCGACGAAAATCAACAGCCACAGCAGATCTGCGAGAGAGAGAGAAAGCGAAAGAGAGAGAGGAGGTAGGGGAGTGAGTCACTCACCACCACCAGATCTAAGAGAGAGCAAGAGAGAGAGGAGGAGGGAGTGGGCCAGTGATGTTTTAGTAGTGAATAAAACATAATGAATCGGAGCTTCAGATATTCTATGATTAGTAGGAAGAAGCTTCCTATCTCGTAACAGCATCGCCGAGGACTTAGTCTTAACAGAGCTTCTAGGGAGCCCGATGATTACTTGGATATCTTCTACAAAAGTTGCTAGAGAGTTTTGGGTGTTTGGGGAAATAACGGGGGAGACAGAGAAAAAAAACAAGAGAGAGGGAGAGAGAGATGAGACTGGTTCATTTATTTGTAATATTTAAAAAGGTGAGTCAATTTTGATAACATTGTTACCCAAATTAACATACAGCGTAATTAAGTCATTAATAATTTTAAGTACTTTATATGTGGAGAAAAAATTTTTATCCTTTTAACTTTTAAAATTTGAAAAATAATACCCTAACCTTTTAATTGAGAAACTAAAACTCCCGTAATCTTGAATTAGGGTTGACAAAATTAGCACATGAAAATATGACCCGGCCAACCTACTCAAATGTGGAAAGGTGAATAACCCGCCTATTTGTTAACTCAATCCATTTTTACGCGCTCAATTCAATCATCTAAAAGTTGGCGTATCCCAAATTAATTTATGAGATACCTCATCAAAATATTTTTCAAAAGACAGTTTTTGTTCTATATGTTATATAAAGTCATAACAAAAAAGGTTTTATTAGGTAATTAATCAAATTATAAAAAAATAAAGAAATTAAACGCTTGGTAAGACTTGGGCGGGACGTTACCCATTTGTTTGGTCCACGGATTAATGATCTATCCATTTATTAATTCAATCTATTTTGACCCATCGAAATCCAGCTCAACCAACCCATTTGATAGTCCTATCTTGAATCAATGACCAAAATGAGCTAGTTATCACTTTTACTTTCAAAGTGTCAAAATGACTTTCAATTACTGTGGATTATAATTAAAAAATTTAAAAATGACAAGATTACTATAATTATATATTAAAATGAGAAAATTCCATTTAATTCTCTAATATTGATTCATGTCATTCTTTGTATAGTATACCTGACAAATCGAGATCATACCTTACTAAAGAGGGTATAGCGCTTACCCAATAATTGTGGATTTGCGGTTCACCACGACATAGCGCTTTGCTAATCAGCTCATCTTTATTTTGGGATTAATAACCAATGACTCTTTTTTTAATCATAAATAGAATATCTTGTACAATCGAATAAACTAGAATCACTTTTTGACAGACAAATTTGATATCGAAATTACGGGACACTAAAAGGATGGCTTCATTATTGCAATCAGGAAAGCGACCTACTTAGTAAGCGAGGGGATGCTACTAATTATATTGAAGGCATTTAATTATCGCGAATTTGTTAAGTACTTTTTATTGTTAAATATGTCAAATCAATCTGAAAAAATGGTTTATGAACAAAGATAATGGGAAAACAAATATATGTTATGTGTTGGTTACATTACGGTGAATATGTCCTCCTTGTGGGTTTCAACCCTCCGGGCTCCAGCATGGGCTTTTACGAACGCATCTGCAAGAACAACAAAAGAGTCAATAGAGTTTTCAGGTAAGAGAGTATACCAAGAAAGCGCTCCCTTAGTAAGCGTTTGGTTGAATTTATTCAGCATGACGAATTTGATATGGTGTTGTTGCAAGTCATGTCAGGTGACTTCGGCCTCAAAGGTCACGATGTGTTCGTCCGGATTGGTGGTGCCGCCATACTTAGGTATGTTAGGCATTCTGAACTTCTTCGGGATAGGCTTCGGAGCCGTTGTCTCCGTGTATGGTATCTTCCAATATTTCCTCGCCCCAGCTCCTTTCAACACAGGGAGACCTTGGTATATGGCTCATCCGCTCATAGAGCTCCTTTTCTAGAATAGCAAGTCTCGCCAGATCTTCCTCTGACGCAGTAGGCTCTGCTCTCTCCGCGTTAGCCGCAGAAGCACTGGGTGCTCCAGTGGCTTCCGTATCATCCGCTGGATGACTATCCGGCACTGCTCGTAATAAAGAGTTCATGAACTTTTCTATGCTCTCTATTATGGCGCTATTTGCGGCCAAGACCATAGCTAAGGCTGCTTCCGAGGGGGTGCACTCTTCTTTGAACATCCCCTCCACTTTGAAGTGCAGTCGTCCTTTTCTTTTCTTGGGGTATTGCTTCTTGGGTCGTGCTTCACGGCTTTCTGTCGAATGGCTTCAAACATCCTCCTCATCTAAAAGTTTGATAGGGTTTGCTCTAGGGGGATATCATTTTCTCAAACCCTATTCACAACGATTCCTAATGGCTTAACTCTGTTCGAAGTGTTTTCGAACGATCCACTAGGTTCCGATGCTCCCCTCTAGGTTCCTGTGATCCGTGAACAATGCTGTGTTGTCTTGACATACTTTCTTTTCTTTTTGAATGTAGTGCTTCCGTTTAGGTTTTTCAAGAAGATCAGTTATAGATCGAGACAACACCACAACTGTTTTCCGATGAAAATGATTCTAATAAAAAATATAGTTAGAAATTTGTATTCGAGGATTTAAAGAAAATTGGTTGTATCCGATCCGAAAACCCTTTTGAACGAGTCTGGAGTTATTAATTAGGTTACATAAATGCGAGATAAAGGACTAAGTAGATATGAAAATAAACAAGAAAAGAAGATAAATGAGCTAGATCTGAAAAGAGTAATGAATAATATCAGAACAAAAGTTGAGAGTAGTGTCTCTGCTGCAAAAGATTTTTTTATTACAAGTGTAGGCTTAGAGAGAATACAATGTATCCTCCTCCTCTTCTAAGTTTTGCATTTATAAGACAAAACTAGACTATTAAGCACCTCTAAAGTTATGACAACATAAGCGTAATGACAACATTGTATCCACGTGCGTTGCGACACTTTGATATAGGAAGGCTAATGTGATGGGGGTTGTTGGGAGTGGAGAACAATTGTATAGTGACCCAAAGTCGTTGGAGTTCCCGGATGCATTAGATATCCCAGGAGCATTTTTACCCAATATACTAATCAATCTAATTAGTCCGCTAGGGTCATTTATAAAATGAGAACATATCTAGATCAACTAAGTCACAATAAAGGCTCAACATTTCATTTCTCAGAATCTCTCTTGTTATTTTTTGAAAGAAATAATCCCTTGATTATTTTCATTAATTGAAAGACTATATATACAAGTTACATATTTCCATAATAGGAGAATCTTATTCCTATTCTATTACAAAAACCTTATTCTACTTGGATACTAACTATACATTTATGGTAATACAATTATTATGGTAAATGTACAATGCTAATTATATTACAACATTACCTAAACTAGGATACTAAATATTTACCATAAATTACATGGTACAATTTAGCCAAACCCAAGAGCAAACCCGAGAGCAATATACACATGTATATTGTGTATATTGTGTATATTTAACACACCCCGCAATAAAAAAAGACCGAGGGAAGACCCTTTGTAAAGATGTCTACAATTTGATGTCTCGACGGGACATGGCAGACGCGAACTTGACCAAGAGCAACCTTTTCGCGGAGAAAGTGAATGTCCATTTCGATATGCTTAGTGCATTGGTGCTGAACCGGATTACCAGAAAGGTAGATGGCACTAATATTATCTCAATAAACCAAGGTTGCCTTTTGAATGGAACAATGAAGCTCCAAAAACAAATTACGTAACCAACATGATTCCGAGACCACATTAGCTACCTCTCGATATTCAGCCTCGGCACTTGAGCGGGGTAGAGTCGACTGACGCTTTGCAAACCAGGAAACCAAGTTGTTGCCAAGAAACATACAATAGCCCGACGTATACCGTCTGGTGTTGGAACAGCCACCCCAATCAGCATCCGTATACGAGACAAGTGTGGACGTCGATGAAGGATATAAATGCAAACCATAGTCAAGTGTACCTTGAATGTACCGAATGATGCGTTTGAGTGCATTCATGTGCACAATTCGGGGATCATGCATGAACAAACATACCTGCTGGACAGCTTATGTAATATACGGTCTCGTAAAGGTAAGATATTGAAGGGCCCCTGCAAGACTGTGATAGCGGGTTGAATCCTCGTAGGGTACGCCGGCCGCGACACTCAACTTGGGCTTAGTATCAACTGGAGTGGAAGTGGACTTACAGGATGACATCCCAGCCCTCTCGATGATCTTAGCTACATACTTCCGTTGAGATAAGAACAACCCATCGGAATGTCGAGTGACAGCTATCCCTAAAAAGTAATTCAAGGGCCCCAAGTCTTTCATAGCAAACTCAGAGCTGAGCAGTGTCATGATAGACTGGCGTAAGGCATCGAAAGAGGCCGTCAAAATAATATCATCCACATATAACAGGATATAGGCCACGGATGAACCACGATGGTAGATGAACAGTGAATTATCCGATATGCTGTGAGTGAACTCATGAAAGAAATAATCTCTTGATTATTTTCATTAATTGAAAGACTATATATACAAGTTACATATTTCCATAATAGGAGAATCATATTCCTATTCTATTCCTAAAACCTTATTCTACTTGGATACTAACTATACATTTATGGTAATACAATTATTATGGTAGGTGTACAATACTAATTATATTACAACATTACCTAAACTAGGATACTAAATATTTACCATAAATTACATAGTACAATTTATCCAAACCCGAGAGCAATATACACAATATACACATGTATATTGTGTGTATATTATGTATATTTAACATTTCTTAAAAACCAAACGTAACCAAGCATTAAGCAGGGAGTTAAACACCAAATGTCCCTAAAGTTCCCCATTGATAAAGGTGGCACTTGGCAACGTCATATAAACGGCTACCTACCTTGTTCTCTCCAACAAAAACTGAAACAAAGAGATATCTATCGCACTGAAAAATTGAGGCAGTTTTCGCTCTCTCTCACAAACACACACTCACTCAATGCACTCTGCTACATGTAAGCCTCTTGTCTCTCATGTTCAGTTTCTCTTGTCTAATTTTTCTTTCCCCTCGCAAGAACTTGTATACTTTTTATTGTTTTCCCCTAAATTTGAGTTCTTTTTTTAATCAAATCAAATTAAATTATCGTGAACCCTTCGCATTTTTGTTGTTGTTGCATACTTCCCACTTTCATTCCACACCTTTGAATCCCAATACATTTGGGAAATTGTGTGGCAATATTACACGAAGCAACTCCCCCTTTTCCTTTAAAAATGGAGAAATTCCGAGGGCCATTACCGCAAGAAATATTTTGATGTAGGCACGTAAGTTTTATCTATGACAGGGTTGAACCCATAATGTATGCCTAACCTACGCATCTCCATGACACCCTTATCACTTGACCAAAGACCTAGGGGCGAAAATTCATAAGAATTGATGTCTCATATGTTAAGAAATGGATTTCTATAGAATCTTTTTCTTTGGTGCAAGGATAGGCAGGTAGAGAGTTTAGAGTCCACTGTGGAACTTTTAAATATCATAAGCTAATTGTTGTTTAATCAAATTTATCTTACCCTATTAAAAAGAATTGCAAGAAATTTCCAACATGATACTAATGAATTGCATTGGTAATTGAAAGAAATAATCCCTTGATTATTTTCATTGATTGAAAGAGTATATATACATTTACATATTTCCATAATAGAAGAATCTTGTTCGTATTCTACTCCTAAAATTTTATTCTAATTGGAGATTAACTATACAAGTATGGTAAGTGTACAATACTAATTAGACTATAACATTAATTACACATTCGTACAAGGAGAAGAGGATGCCCACGGATGGGCAATAACTGTATATTTAACGCACACTCGTAGTCATAGCGGGCGGTCTTCGAACGCTGATACTGTCCCTAAAAACTTCAAAAAGGACCGAGGGAAGACCCTTTGTAAAGAAGTCAGCAATTTGATACCTGGACGGGACATGACATACGCGTACTTGACCACGAGCAACCTTTTCACAAACAAAGTGAATGTCCATCTCGATATGTTTAGTGCGCTAGTGCTGAACCGGATTGCCAGACAGGTAGATGGCACTAACATTATCGCAATAAACCAAGGTTGCTTTCTGAATAGGGCAATGAAGTTCCAACAGCAAATTATGTAACCAACATGATTCCGAGACCACATTAGCTACCCATTGATATTCAGCCTCGGCACTAGATTGGGACAAAGTTGACTGACGTTTCACAGACCATGAGATGAAGTTATTTCCAAGAATCATACAATAGCCAGACGTAGACCGTGTGGTATCCGGACAACCACCCCAATCAGCATCCGTATACGAGACAAGTGTGGACGTCGAGGAAGGATATAAATGTAAGCCATAGTTAAGTGTACCCTGAATATACCGAATGATGCGTTTGGGCGCGATCATGTGCTCAACTCTGGGATCATGCATAAAAAAACACATATTGTACAACATACGTAATATCAGGTCTTGTGAATGTAAGATACTGAAGGGCCCCTACAAGACTGCGATATCGGGTCGGATCCTCATATGGTGCGCCGGCACAACACTAAGCTTGGGCTTAGTATCAACGGGAGTGGAAGTGGACTTACAGGATAACATCCCAACACTTTCAATGATCTCAGTTGCATACTTCTATTGAGATAAGAATAACCCACCTGCATGACGAGTGACAGCAATCCCCAAAAAATAACTCAACGGCCCCAAGTCTTTCAAAGCAAACTCATAACTGAGCATTGTCATGATAGACTGGCGAAATGCATCGAAAGAGGCAGTCAAGATAATATCATCCACATATAAAAGTATAAAGCCAAGGATGACCCACGATGATATATGAACAAGGAATTATCCGACCTAGTGTGAGTAAACCCAATAGTTGAAACATAGTCGGCAAACTTCGTATACTAGGCCCGTGGAGACTGCTTAAGACCATATAAGGACTTCTTCAACAAACAGACATGATGAGGATACTTGGGGTCCCTAAACCCCAAAGACTGATGCATATACCCTGTCTCCTTGAGATCACCATGTAAAAAACATTCTTCACATCTAACTTATGGATGGGCCATGCTTTTGAAAGAGCCAAGCTGAGTACAGTGCGAATGGTAGCCATCTTGACCACCAGACTAAATGTCTCCCCACAATCCACACCAACCTGCTGAGTCTTACCATCACCCACAAGCCGAGCCTTATGCCGTGCAAATGAACGGTCTGAATTGCCCTTATGAGCAAAAATCCACATAGACCTAATAATATTAATACCAGAAGGACATGGCACCAACTCCCACGTCTTATTATCAATAAGAGCATTATATTCATCGGTCATAGCAATTTTCCAATTCGGGTCATTCAATGCAGACACGGGATTACGGGGTAAGGGTGATTTAAGAACATTAGAATTTAAGTTAAAATGTCTTTTCGGTTTAAAAATACCCCGTTGACTACGAGTGACCGGTCGATGACTCGGGGAAGAAAGGGACGGATTTTGGGAATTTTCTGGACGTGAGACGGACGCCGGCGACGGTGGGCTGGGCTGCCCCAAATCGGGAACTAAAAACAGAACTGGGCCAATACTGGACCTAGAAACAATAACCGGAACTGGGCCAGAACTGGGTAGGATTGATGGCCTAATTGCTGGACCCAGATTTGTAGACGACGACGTTTGGGGAGGACCAACGGGCAGTGGGCACGCTGGCGGAGTTGGGGTGCGGGACACATCTGAAAAATAGTGAATAATATGCGAGGAAATACTATCATCCAAAAAATTATACGAACTAGGCCCGGGATTACTAACCTTAGCAAACGAAAACTGGGATTCATCAAAAATGACATGGCGATTAATGATGATTTTATTCAAGGATAAATCAAAACATTTATAACCACGATGATTAGACAGAAAACCCAAAAACACACACGGAGTAGACCGGGCCTGAAGTTTGTTAATTGTGGTGGACGGAAATAATGGATAACACAAGCACCCAAAGACCCGAAGATGGGAATACGAAGGTGTTTTATTATATAAAATTTGTAGGGGGGGAGAATACGTCAAACCTTTGGAAGGAATAATGTTAAGAAGATATGTAGTCATTTGTAGAGCATGATGCCAAAAAGGCGGGGGTATGGAAGCATGAATTATTAAAGTGCGGATAATATTATTAATGGTACGAATTTTGCGTTTGGCTTTCCCATTTTGTGAAGACGTACGAGGGCAAGAAAAATGAAAATTGATCCCATTATTTACACAAAATTCCCGAAACACCCCATTGTCATATTCTTTGCCATTATCACATTGGATATTTTTTATTTCACGTTCGAATTGGGTTCTAATGAATGCTCTAAATTTTAAGAATATGGAAAAAACTTGAGATTTTTTTGCTATTGGAAAAGTCCACAAATATTTAGAATAATAATCCAAAAAGAGAACATAATACCGATGACCCAAAGAACTAAGAACAAGAGACGTCCATAGATCACTATGAATAATATCAAATGACATTAAAGTTTGAGAATTAGAGTCTACAAATGGCAACTTAACTATTTTCCCTAAAGAACAAGATTGACAATTCGGAGTGCTACGCTCACCATTGCAAGAAATAAAATTATTTTTCTCTAAGGAAGACAATAGATGATCCCGGATGACCTAGACGAGCATGCCACAAGGAAGGAGCAAGGGTTGCAAACGCCGACGGCAAGGCTTGACTCAATGGACCGGAATATAGCGTGATAGGATAAAGATCTCCCCTACTATCACACCTTATGAGAGGACGCCCCATTTTGAAATCCTTCACAGAGAACCCAAATGGATCAAATTCTATGGACACGGAATTGTCAGTGGTGAATTTTCGGACAGACACCAAATTTTTAATCAATTATGGAGTGTGAAGGGTATTTTTCAAAATAAGGGGTGGATGAGGAGGAGACAATATTTTATGACCATAACCACGAATTGGAATTGAATTATCATTACCAATAATTATACCACGATTGTTGCTCAAATTGGAATAAGACGAGAGAGTACCTGAATCGGATGTCATGTGAGTAGTGGCGTCGGTGTCCATGTACTAATTTGGGTCCGAAATATTTATTCCAAGTGTGTGCATTACGGTTTCGATGTCGGTAGAAGTGGGGCCCGCTGCATAATGGGCCTGGTGGGGCCCAGGCCTGCCTCCCTACTGACCTGGTACCCCACTGGATCGCTGGACCGTGGCTGGGCCGAAAAGAAGGCTGAAATTTGGCCCAATTACCGTGGGCTGGAGGTGCTGAACAACCGAGATTGTTGGGCCACTTCCTACTGGTCTAGACCCACGACCAAGGGGCCTAAGGCTGGGATCAGTGGGGCTGAGGCCCACTGTTGATGGGGTGGGGCCTACTGCCGCCGGTACTGCTGACGTTACGACCGCGTTTGCCATCGCGGTTTCTTCCATTATTTTTCCTAGTATTCTTGCCGCCACCGTGAGCACGGTTTTGGCCCGAATTATCAACACACCCTGGAGAATTTGTAGAGGACGTCATCATGACCACGGGACTTGCCCCGGTAGCCGCCTTCTTAGCCAATCCGGCTTCTTCCAAAGTAAGCATGGAGCATGCTTGATAGAACGTTAGAAGAGGGTTACTTTGATGAAGTAGGGTCCCAACGCCACTAAATGCCTCAGAGAGGCTAGCTACCATCTGTAGAACCAGACGATCTTCACTAACGGGCGCACCAACGTTGTGGTGTTGGTCCACCAATTCCTTCAACCTTTTGCAATATGCTGAAACATTCGGGAAATTTTCCATGTTGACGTGGGAAAATCCTGCTCAAGAGTAACAACTCTGGAATTCTAATTATCTTGGAATATGTCACGCAGCCTATCCCAAGCAGCCATTGTCGTAGCGTTTGGCTTAATAATCGTATGCAACAGGTCAGTAGAGATAGTGGAATAAATCCACTGAAGGACGGTGGCATCAAGCGTTGTCCATAACTTAGGATCATCCTCACGTTGAGGCACCTCTGTATCCTCAGGAGCCGCGAGGATTATGTGATGGATGTCTTGATGCGATCAAGAGTGAATTTTAAACAACTCGGCCTACGTCGCGTATTGGACGTTTTCTATTTCAAGAATGACAGGTATGTGATTCTTGATGTTAGAAACCACACGGGCAGGATAAAACGTGCTCTTTGTCGTCGACATAATGAAAGAAGAATAGGTGATTTTGTAGAAAATTTGGGAATAGAGGAGGTAAAATTTAACACGAAATCCGAGGAAGGGGCACGGAAATCGATGCAGTTTTTGGCCGGAAATCCATAAGTCGCTATGAATAATATCAAATGACATTAAAGTATGAGAATTTGAGTCTACAAATGGCAACCTAACAATTTTTCCTAAAAACAAGATTGACAATTTGGAGTACTACTCGTACCCTTACTAGAAATAAAATTATTTTTATCTAATGACGACAAAATAGATGATCCTGGATGACCCAAACGAGCATGCCACAAGAAGGAGAAAGGGCTGCAAATGCGGATGGCAAGGCTTGAGTCGATGGACCAGAACTGGGTGTGATAGGATAAAGATCTCCCCTACGATCACACCTCATGAGAGGACTCCCCGTCTTGAAATCCTTCACAGAGAAACCAAATGGATCAAATTCAATAGAAATGGAATTGTCAGTAGTGAATTTACGGACAGAGACTAAGTTTTAAATTAATTTGGGGGCATGTAGGGTGTTTTTCAAGATAAGAGGAGGATGAGGGGGAGATAAAGTTTTATGACCATAACCAAGAATTAGAATAGAATTACCATTACCAACAATTATGTCGCGAGGGTTGCTCAAATTGGAATAAGACGAGAGCGTACCTGAATCGGATGTCATGTGGGTAGTGGCACCGATGTCTATATACCAATTTGGGTCCGGAGAATTTAAACCAAGCGTGTGCATTGCGGCTTCGATGTCGGTAGACGTGGGTGCCGCTGCGTGATGGGCATGCGGGGGCCGAGGCCCAAGTACTCCTGCTTGCTGCCTCGGCCCAGACGACTGGATGTATGTGGTCCAGGCAGGATTAGGCCTGGACTACTGTTGGGCTGCCCACTGCCAGTGGAGCGAAAACAGGCCTGGCCCAACCTGTGGTTGTGGGGCCCACTGCCATGGCATAGGGGCCCACTGTGGGGCCCGAAACTGCTGATGCAGCTGACCACTGCGGGGACCACCACTGCCACCACCATTCTGCCATATGTCGCCGCCATGGTTTTTGCCATTATCTTTCTTATTTCCACCCTTTTTGCCACCACCGTTGTTGCGGTTTTGGCCTGAGTTGTTGGAACCGGTAGGATAAACCGTGGACTCGGTCATCATGACTACGGGACTAGCACTGGTAGCCGTTCATTTTTCCATGCCTGCTTCTTCGAGTGTAAGCATAGAACGAGCCTGATAAAATTACAGAAGCGGAATACTTTGCCGAAGAAGCGTTCCAACACCATTATAGGCCTCGGAGAGGCCGAAACCATTTGGAGGACCAAACGATCATTCAAAACTGGCGCGCCAACGTTGCGAAGTTGGTCCGCCAATTCCTTTAATCTTTTGCAATAAGTCAAAACGTTAGGGAAATCTTCCATATTGACGTGGGAGAAATCCCGTTCAAGAGTAACGGCTCTAGAATTTTGATTATCTTGGAATATATCACGCAGTCTATCCCAAGTTGCATGTGCCGTAGCGTCAGGCTCAATAATTGTTTGCAAAAGGTCGGTAGAAATTGTGGAATATATCCACTAGAGGACCGTGGCATCAAGAGTCGTCCACAACTTAGGATCATCCTCGCGTTTTGGCACCTCCGTATCCTCAGGAGCCGCGGGTATTATTTGATGGATGACTTGATGCGATCGTGCGTGAATTTTGAACAGTTCGGCCCACGTTGCATATTGGACTTTTTATATTTCAAGAACAAGAGGGATGTTATTCTTGATGTTAGAAACTGTAAGGGCAAGATGAAACGTGTTTCGGGATGTAGACATATTGATAGACCAATATGTGATTGAGGGATTTGGGAGAAAATTTTGGAAGAAAAATCGGAAGGAAGAACAAGCAAACCGAGAGAAAAGATTTCGGGTTTGTTGCTCGAGAAGAAAGAAATATTGGGAGAGGAAATTTCGAACCTAGACTTCTGATACCATGAAATAAATAATCCCTTGATTATTTTTATTGATTGAAAGGCTATATATACAAGTTACATATTTCCATAATAGGAGAATCCTATTCCTATTGTACTTCTAAAACCTTATTCTACTTGGATCCTAACTATACAATTTTGGTAAGTGTATAATACTAATTACACCACAACCCCTTACCTAATCTATCTTGTACATACACGATAATATACAATCTACATACACGGTAATACAAGTACACGAAACCCGAGAGTAAGATACACAATATACACATGTATATACACATGTATATTGTGTATATTTAACACAAAGGGTTTAGAAGCTTATTAATCTTCATCTTCATGATGTCATTTTTGTTCCATCTCTCATTTCTAAATGCCCGTTGTGCTCCTCTTCATTTGTTCCCGTTAACGACCACAAAGCCCAACACTGCTTCTGCTCGCTACTTGTCCTTTGCTTAGTGAATCGGGCGGGGCACTCGAAGAAAGGGGACACACTAAACAAGTACGAGAAATTGGCCCCGCTCAAAATTTAATTTTTTAACTTTTTTAGATGCAATGCTATAAATTTATCCTTTTAATGATTAATTCATTCAAACACTTCTTTTAATGGACAAATAAAAATAATTAATTCAGAAAAATTAAGTTTAAAACGGAATATAAAATAGTCCTAAACAGAAAAAAGAGGAGAACAAACGTACGAGAAGAATTTAGAACCGATGGAGTAGGAATATGTACTAACTAATGAAAGACAGAAATTTAATAATTTTCTCACTCATTTTTAAAACTCAAATTAAAATCTAAAATGAAATCTTTTCTTTATGATATATATGTTATATAGAATTAAATGGCATTTTCAGTCTTTTTTATATAAAAACTTATAATTTTCTTGTATAGTGACATAGTAAATCTTTTTTTCATATGATTAGGTTTTTATATTAATATTTCAAGTTACAATTTTTTTTTAAAAAAATCTTCTGCAAAGTCTTCTTATAACCACTAAAAAAATTACTATACATATCACAAAATTACAATTGTTCATTATTTTCTTATATATAGTCATGACATTAGGAGCACCCAAGGGTGTGGCCTAGTGTTAATGAAGTGAGTTGAGAACTATGAGGTCTCAGGTTCAATTATCAATGGAGGAAAAAGTATTTGGTGATTTCTTCCATCTGTTCAAGTCTTCGTGGATAGAGTTATCCGACACCTATTCTGGTGGGAGGTAGCAAGAATCCAGTGAAATTAGTCGAGGTGTGCGTAAGCTGGCTCAGACACTACTGTTATAAGGAAATAGTCTTGACATTAGGAATGAAGTAAATTTTATTTTCAATTTTCAAGTTTTTAGTCAAATGACAGTAGAACTTTGTCTGATATTTTAGAATTTTGTTAAACTACTTAAATCTCTGTATCTACCAATAAGATTTTAAACAAAAACAACTAAGGTATTGCATTACAACAAACAAATTTTATTTTATTAACTTGAAAGAACCTTTCCAAAGTTATATAATAAGACATCTATGCATACTTTTTTGCATACAAAACTATAAACTATAAACACATACTAATGATTACTTAATTATATAATCATAGAAAAAATTTTGTGGCCTCCGACTCTTGGGGCCTAAAGCAGAGGCTTTAGTGGCCCTACCCTTGAGCTACTATAGGTTCGACATTAGAGGTATGTTACATTTATGTATATCGATCATAACCAAATGATTCATATCATTAACTAATTTTTGACTTGTTTCTAGTACTTGATCATAACCAAATGAGTCCCCCGACCTCTCTGAAAAATGTCAAATCTCTCCAATTTCTTGAATCACGTCTTTAAAAAATGTTGAGGAGGTTTCAGGTGTTGTTTACATAGATTACAAGTTGTCCTAAACTACAAGTGTTTTCAATGGAATGTGTAAGCACTCTCCTTTTCTCATTAAATATGGTTTCTTCATCTGAACTCGTCTAACCATTCCTCGAAAATCCTTAGGATTCAGTGTCTAATGTTGTGAAACCTGTTGTAAAATTCTTAGAAGCCCAATCAATAACCTCGTATGGTGTTGCGAAGCTGCTTCAAACAGTGGAGATGAGTTATTTTAAGAGTGTTGAGATGCAAATGAAAGTTCTGAAATTTATATTGGCATGTGCACCTCTACTTGAGAAGATCACCATTTGGATGATTCCGCAGGAGTTTCTTCATTGCATACACAGATGATGGAAGGGAAGATGAAACAATTGCCCCGAGCATCACCCAATATTAAATTCAAATTTGTAGAATATTAGTTCTACTTTGAGTTTATAAAAACAACACAAGGGTGGATTTTTAGAAATTGATTGTGTGAAGCAAAAGACTTGTCTTGATAATAGATTTTTAACAAATGCAACTAGAGAACATAAAAGCATGTATTGTTTTCCATATTTTTCTATATAATTCAGAAAGAAGACAAGTTTGTTTGCCTTGTTGCTGTTACTATATGTCTAGCGAGGTTTGGTAATTTTCCCATAATGCTTGTGTTTTTGAACTATGTCCTTGAGAGGACAACTTTATATGCCTGATGAATAAAGTTGTGATTACTTAATCTTAGATGTTGAACAGCTGGTAGAGTGAAAGATCTCCTCGACATGCTACGTATGTTACTCTTGGTTTAGCAGGTACGGCCGCACATTCTATTTTTGAGGCTTCAATACTAGCCGCAGAAACAACATGTCTTTTGTGAGGTTGTGTTGAAGATGAAGAAGATGGTATGGAAGCCGGTAAGTTACTAGCATTTTCTTGTTGATAAAACCTATATATTTTTTTGCATTAGTCTTCTACGCTAGACAACACTTCTTCTTTAGTTTGTTCAATAGGTGGTGGGTGATTTAGATTTTTTGGACTTGGAGGTGGTAGTACTTCTATACAATCGTAAATAGTTTCAATTAGTGATTTAGTACCGTCTATTTTAATAGTCGGATTTAATACAGAACCAATAATATAAATAGTGGGAATAGGAATAAAATATTTTTTTATTTTGATAAACATCTTTTTAATAGCTGCCATATAAGCTGGTTTTCCATATATTCACTAAGTAATAAAAATATTAGAGTTATATAAAACAACATAGTTGAAATAGTAGGATAATATTTACCGGAAAATTCTTTTGTTGCTTGAAAAAATTTCTCTAAAAATACAATAAGTTCGGAAATTTTTACCCAATCACTATCTACAATCATATCAGCTGGATTTTGATTATGAGAGTTAAAAAATAAAGTTATAGGTTTTCTATAGTCATAAGCAACAAGTAGTTGCTCGTATAAAGAATTCCACCTAGTGGATACTTCTTGTGGAATTTTTCTATAAGATAGTCCACAATCGTGACAAGTTTTTTTATATTCTTTTCTTCGTTGTACTTTATTACTTTTATAAATAAAGTTTATAGCAAATTGTATTTTACTAAGAATGTCTTCAAAAAGTGATAGACCATCCTTTACAATTAAGTTATATATATGGCACGCGCATTTATATGAAAATGATCTGGAAAAGATGGAGTTAAACTATTTTTTAAAATTGTAATTGCGTAATTGTTAGAAGAAGCGTTATCTAATGTAATAGTCATAATTTTATCGGTTATTCCGTAATAATGGCACACTTGATAAATATTTTCTGTAATAAAAGTACCAGTGTGCCTATCATCTATATATCTATACGCTAAGATACGTTTTTGCATAGACCATTTATAATCTATCCAATGACAAGTTACCGTTAAATAATCATGGTCGTTAGTACTACGACCTATATCAGACGTGATAGATACTTTGTCATTAAAATGATATAATGAATAACGTAAATATTGTTGATATTCATGTGCGAATTTAAATACATCTCTCTTAACAGTTGATCTAGGAAACCATTAAAAGCGGGATTATATATATCTCTAATGTAATGAATAAAACCGGAGATGAAGGAAATGAAAAAGGCAAACCCTCCACAACAACTAATTTTGATATTGCTTCCCTATCTCTATGTTTATTGTATTTAGGGCCTACAATTCCCCCAGTCATAGGGTTAATTTGACCCTGTACTTGGTCCGGGATAGTATCAGTATGTGAACCTTGTCCCGATGGAGCGGGCGTTTGCGCACCCGGTTTTGAAGCCTGGTATTGGGCATATCCAGTTTTAAATTTTAAAACATTTTTACAATTTTTACATATAGCTACTTGATTCTCTACGTCCCTATCAAAAAATGTCCATACATCTGAGTTTAGTGGTCGTTTTGCTGGACCTCATCTCATACTAGGGGGAATAGGAGGTATTTCAGTTGAAGGTGCACTAGTGGGTGTGTTGTCATCAACATTAGTGGGTGTATCATCTAGATCATCGTCTAAATTAAAGTCTTCTTGAGTTCCAGAAAATAGCTCCTCGTCTAAATCTAATGGTATTGTAGGAAAATGTTGAGTATCAACAAAATCATCCTGTGTAGGAATAAGATGACTAGAAGAAGTACCCTTGCCCTGGTTGCCCCTACTAGAAGAAGCACACTTACCCTTACCCTTAAACATACCTCTTAATCCTTCCATTTTAATTATGATAAAAATAATTAAAGATAATAAAATTAAGTACGCTAAATAAAATAAACAGACAATAATAATTTAATGAAGGAACGAATGTACCAAACGCCGACGTAACGTCGACGTGTAATCGAGAGGTTGAAAATTGAAACTTTGCTCGATGGAAGATCCTCAAGCTAGTTGCCAACTTCACTCCCAATTCCCAAATGAATAAATAAAATTGAATATTTAGTAAACAATGTAGACTTGTAGAGAGATATATTGAGAGATTAGAGAGATTGTAGGAAGATTTGTGAGAAAGATGAAGAGAAAATGAGTTATTTATAGTTGGAAAATTGGGTTAAAGTGTAAATATAATAACTTATGGGTTAAAAATAAATATTAAGGGGTAGGGGGGTTGGGGGAGGGGGGGAGGCCAAAAATGGCCGTTGTCCAACGGCCAAAATCTAAAATGGTCGTTGGTGTAACGGTTATATTTGCAAAGGGGGGCTCTCGGGCGGGATCGGGGGCGGGCTCGGGATGGGGTCGGGGCGGGCGGGCCTGGGGCGGTGGGCCTGGGGCGGGATCGAGTCTGGCGGGACGAGACATTGTCCCGTCCCGAGTTCGAGTCCCGCTACCATTTTTTTTTTACTCGGGGTCGGGGCGGGACCGGGGCGGGGTCGGGTCGTCCCGGCCCACTGGCCAGCCTTAGTTTATATACATGATATACAATATGTAATTATGGAAATTAAATCTACATTTTCCTAATACAAAACTACTACCATAATTATACATGTATAAGAATTCTAATAATATGGTAAGTAAATATGGGCCATATACACGACCAATATACACGGTCTTTCATTTACTATTCTGTCCTCCAAATCTTCCACTAGAACTGAGACACCCAAAACAAGATGGAATTTGAGCGTACCTCGATTATTTTATAATGACTTACTCTTCAATCTATATTTGTAGGTTTGAATTTGTAAACAAACTCAATATTTTTATCTTCAAATCCGGTTTGTCCAATGTTCATTTTAACACTATTAAACTTTAGAAACTTTATTATTCCTTAAACACAATTCCTAAAAAAGGACGATTTGTGCATTTTGGGTCTAGTTATATAAATTGGAGATGATTGTCTTAATTTATCACATTATTGACAATGACAATCTTTACAATTCTCTCATACATTTTCAATCTATCTAAGACTGAAACGTTCTCTCTTTTTGTTTGTTTGTTTGTTTGTGAAACAACAGTAAATTTTCGTTATTAGTAAACAAATTTTATTAGTGACAAACAATCAACACAACTCTTAATATCTAATTTCCAACGTGGATGTTTCCTTTTTCGCCATGATTTATTCACTCTTTTGAGACCTAATTAGAATTGAACACCAACGAAACAAAAACATTATACTGCCAACTAAAGTGTTGTCTTTCCTTCAAATCAGTCGAGAAACATTATACTACCAAGTTTTGAACTTTCTTGTATCATAAAGTATACAATTACTAAAATGAAAAGGAAAAAAAACAGATAAGAATTCCTTTAAATAGCTAGATAAACATTAAACATGTAAAATTATTTTACAAAGTAAAAGATGAATAAATAAATATGCTTAATACTATATAGTACTAACTTAACTTCAATTTCGAAGTTTAACGAGTGCAACACACAAGTCTTCACCCTTTCTAAATTTCCACAATTGCACCAGAGTACCTCTTTTCAAAGCATTCCTTCGTACCACCTCATTCCAGTATGTAACCAACACATAACTTAAATTTGTTTTCCCATTATCTTTGTTCATATACCATTTTCTCATATTGATTTTACATATTTCACGCGAAGGATCAATCAACGTCACACTCATCGTAGACATTTTGCCTCCAATACGAGTACTCAAACGTGCCTCTTCTTCTGGATTAAGAAAAACTTTTCATGTCTCAAGAAACTTAGTTACCTCATTTTGTGGGATTGAAATCCTACCCTCTGCTGGTTTAACATCGGTCTCAAATAGTGTTTTTTGAATGACCAAAATAGTTGATTTAAGACAACCCTCAAACTTAGTAATAACATTCTTGAATTCAATAGGCAATATTATGTTGATTTCAACAGGAGCTGCAACTCTAACAATAATGTTCCTCTTTGCCTTCTTCTTTTCCCTTGCAAACTATTTTTCGACCAATTTTTCGTTCAAGAAGCGGTCTTGATTGTTGAAACCAAGTGGTTTCTTGTGATCTTTTTCTGATAACGGACAATTGTTTTTTCGGATTTTCAAATGCAAAATTAGCACTAACCCTCCAAGTGATTTTAGACATTGTGTTTCCCCTATCCTCATCAGGGGCCTTTACATTGTGTTCATGCTTTTATGACTTTTTGAGACGGGAGAATTCTTGATTGCGGACACCAGCACCCAAAATGATTTTGAACACTCCGCTTTCTTGTTCTTCGGAATTATTATTTTCCACAGCTTTCTTGATCATCGATTCACCACCATTACACAACAATTGTTCAGTAACTTTTCTAGGTCGTGCGTTTGGCATTGATTGTTTCCTTTTTGGGACTACGAAATCAAGAATTCAATTTTCTTGATAATCAAGAACTGTTGGGAATGTTGACAATATGGACTGAATATTGTGAGTGATTTTTTCTTCTTCTTCTCCACACATAGATTTTAACCAGGCAACTTCAGATACAGCCAACAAATAGTCCATTCGACTCGTGTTGGGCTTAAACTCCATGCCCAAAAAATCCTCTACACTCAGCATTGTGTGTTGGTCAACAGACAAAACAGTAGAAATAAAAAAGAATCACTACGTAGTAGTGAAGTGTTGTAACAATTATTATGAGTATGAAAATAAGAAATATTGTAAGAGAGTTTATATAGCGTACTAAGAGGAAATTCTTAAACTGAAACAAATTAGATACATGAGCCGAATCGGACAAGGGTTGGAGCGAAAAAACAGGAACTCTGTATATTGTTTTCCTTCTTTTATGCTTACACTTACCATAATTAACGTTGTTGTCTTTTTCTTTTTAAATCCTTTTGGAGTTTGGACTCCTTGTGAATTAAGAATACTACGACAATTCAGTTCTCTCACCAACTCCCTAACCCTGACTTCTTTTTTCTAATTTTTTTTTCTGCATACAGTAATCGTTTTATATAAATATTTTGCATTTTCTTTTTAAAATATGGATAGTAAAAAATTTATGCGAAATCCCAAAGTGTTGATGCAACGAGTGGTATTGTAGCCGGATGCCGAAAATTTGACCCTACGGTCATTTATATTTTCTTGACAATTCACACATAATTCAATTACTTTATAAAAAATAATGTGATTTTATTACCATATTAAGTATAATCCAGTGACAATATGTGAAATTAACATACATGTTTACTGTAATAACGTTGCAACTCTCCACAATAGTGGATAGTATTCTGATTAATCTACTATAAGAAAAAAGGAAGTGATATATCGTTATTAATTTGATATAAATCATATGCTAGCTCTAGTTAGCAATGTAGTTATTAGCCACAAACGAGAACTTGAATTCTATTTATGGATGATGGCACCCAAAGTAGAAATATGCAGTAGTCCCTCTGTCTCAAATTATTTATCGTGATTATTAAAAATAGTTGTCTCAAATTATTTATCGTTTTATTTTTTTTTATTTTACCATTTGTCATTAATGAAGATGACACATAATAAAGTAAATATTTACTGGAGAGAAATTATAACATAGACATAAATAAGGGTAAAGTAGGTCAAATACCCTTACTATAATATTTCTTAAGGGGCGTGTAAATCAAAAAAGCGATAAATAATTTGAGATGGAGGGAGTATCGTTTTCGCATTTACCAAATTGCTGGCCCATCGGACAAAATAATCTATTGTTTCATTATGTCATATTCATTAAGTTACAACTCAAGAGCCTATAATAGGTCTAGAAAGCTCAAACATGTCATCGAACTATTGAAAATGGCTCATTTATGTCACTCATCATAGTTTGGCTCATTTATGTCATCGTCGTTACCAAAATGGTTCATCCATGCCATTTTTCATTAACATCGATTTTACAACACCATTTTTTCGAGGTTCCGCTACGCGCTACGTCTATGACATCCGCCCTTCTTCAGGCTTTCTGGACCACTCTTAGTTTAGCACTCCGACTTCAAGGATTTAATGTCTCCTCCTTTTCAGATGGTGTTATGGGTCTTTTTGTAAGGATAGTTCCATTATGTCCTTGTATGACCTGTTTTACCCATGCTTCTTCTTTAACAGTATCTAGAGTAATTTTCCTCAGCTCACGCAAGCGCTTTCCTTCTTCATCTTCAACCCCACCTCTATCAACTTCACTACAATTCATAATATTGAGATATGCCTGCTTTACTATTCTGTCCTCCAAACTGTGGAATGAAATTACGGCAAGCCTTCCACCAGAACTGAGAGACTCAAATGAAGCACGGATGGAATCCTCCAGTGTCTTGAGTTCATCATTAACAGCTATTCGCAAAGCCTGAAAAACTCTTGTAGCTGTCTTAATCCAACCTTGCCTTCCTGCTTAGCAAGTGAAAAAAGTATAATCACATTTCTCAATTTCCCCAGACAAGTATGTGCATGTAACGTCCCGTACTTTCGGGTTACGGTTTAAATCGTTGAGCGTTTATAAAATTGCGAGGCATGTATAAATAGACCCGAGTGTTGGGAAAAATTTATGTTATATTTATTTATGCTAATAAAGAGATTAGTATATAAAAGGATTAAACCCCGAAATAATTTTGGACGTAACAAGTGTGATGATGGAAGCCGAAAATAATCTTGGTACGTGCATAAAGAGGTGATGGACTAATGTCATATCACAAATTATGACATCGGGTATATGAAGGTCTTATAAGTTAATAAGATTTAAGTGAATTGAGATCACAAAATTAATTATATGTGTGATTGATCAATTGCGGGGTATGATGCATGTGTGGCGTGAAGGTGTGAGCCACTAAACATGTCAGAATGCATGTAATTAGGAGGTGACATGTAGGGGATAAATTAATGGCTGAGTGGGAAGACTTAATAATGAGACCATTAAATAGGCACCTAGGAAGTCTCACTTAGTAATCATTATACTGTTTGGAGAATTTCCTATTATTTTAACCATTTGCTCGTGACAGAGAGTAGACCAGCGAATTCATTTAGTGCATTCTTCATTTTGGAATCCTGTTAAAGACCAAACAATGTTCAGCAACCACTTTATTTAGAAGACATTCGATGGTTTTGTATTAGGATAAGGGGCAGAACGTCCAGCAAGTAGAAAGGACGGGTTCCGTTGTTATTCGAGGTACGTTAAGACAAATTATTTCTTCCTGTTGGCATGTTCCATGTAACAAAATATAACTGTGATATTGCTCCATAATTTATTCTACTCCTAGTAGTTAAGAATATTGATGTTATTGATTCCTATGCTGAAAGCATGTCTAAATATATTTCTAAGTCCTTATTGAGGCATACGGAAGATGTGTTGATATTCACAGTGTTAGCCAAAGGTGCAAGGATATTATGTCACTCGGGTATTTTATTATCATTCATGCATTTTCACTTGCATTGCATTCATATATTACCCTGGACCACTGGTGCTATGCACACTACTATATGGTAAATATTATATATGTAAGGGATATGGGGAAAGGGAAAGGCGTTAAATACACACACCACCTGCAGCTGGTACAGACTATCACAAAAGAGCCCGAAGAGGCCAATATGATGTGATGATGTGATGTGATGCCTATATGGCTTATTGGGACGGGTTGCACGATCCGCAACACTGACAAATATATATATATATATATATACCGCACTTGCATCATGCATATGTTAATTAACCATTACATGGTATGATGCCCACAGAGACTGTCATGGTAAGGAAATTGCCCAATGGGGCCAATAAATATGGACATTGCATTGTACATAACATGTAGGAAAGTGTATTAGGGCCCTAAGAGACAGTTATTGTTGGTCAGTTGTTTATGTTTCAGTTATTGGTATATTCATGTTATGCTGTTATTTATGCCCGACATACTCAGTACATCAGTCATACTGACGTCCCCTTTGTCGGGGGACGCTGCGTTTCATGCCCGCAGGTTCGCATAGGCAAGGCGACGGCCCACGTGAATAGATTGCAGTTTTCAGCGAATTTTGGAAGTACTCGTCTCTTTCCGGGGTGTCGGTCTGATTTTGGTATGATACAGTTTTGCGTATCTATATGGATATGGCGGGGCTGTCATGCCCCGACTTTTCTCAAGTGTTTCTTTAGGACGTGATGGCACGTGGACAACTATCCCTTTCTAGGCGAACCATTTACTTCATTTTCTTCCTAAATTAGACAGGTATTTGCGGAAATAATATATATAATAATCAATTTGAAGTTTACGAAGAACAATCTCATGTGGGGCATTCCCCGAGATAATAAAACTTAATTCTTTAAACAAACTTAGTGTAGAGTAACTTTCACCAAATCCGAAATAATGGATTGGTGGTACGATGAGGTCATGGGACGATCGCTAGCCCTCTTGCGGAGCTTTTCCTCTATCGCGCCTTCCTGAAATATGTTAAATAAAAGAGTCAGCCCAACTATCCGGGGCTGAGTGGGAATCTCACCTTACAGTCCAAAGTAACCTCACAATATTTTTAATTACAATCACATTATAAGAAAATAATAAGCATGTTGAAATAAACAGATTACAACCCTTTTATTAAATAAATCAATAAATATTCACGTGCAAAATTTTCTCCCCACTCGTCTTAGAAAAAAACAACTTAGTTTAATCAGTACTCCTATTTTTTCCCATATAACATATTATACATTTGTTGCGGTACGTGCAACCCGATCCAGTGCATTTATATATTTGTTGCGGTACGTGCAACCCGATCCAGTGCATTTATATATTTTGTTGCGGTACGTGCAACCCGATCCAATGCATTTATATATATTTGTTGCGGTCCGTGCAACCCGATCCAATGCATTTATGTATTTGTTGCGGTCCGTGCAACCCGATCCAATGCACTTATTTGTTGCGGTCCGTGCAACCCGATCCAATGCACTTATTTGTTGCGGTACGTGCAACCCGATCCAATGCACTTATTTGTTGCGGTACGTGCAACCCGATCCAATGCACTTATTTGTTGTTTAAATATGTCATATGTTCAAAAGGCTCAAATAATATTTCCTTCCTTCAATATTTCGCCCTTTCCACTTGTAAGGGTTACAACTCTCAAACCGTAAGTCGTATTTATCCCCGTAAAGTCTCAAACTGTCGAGGACAGAGTAATCTATAACTTTTATTCAGCACAATCTTTCATATACTTTACCTATTTGTACAGTTTTTACGTTATACATTCTGCCTTCCAGACTTCGGTTGATCCGAGGCAGAATGTTCAAACAGCGATAACTCTCAAACCGTAAGTCGAATTTATCCCCGTAAAGTCTCAAACTGTCAAGGACAGAGAAATATATAACTTTTATTCAGCACAATATTTCATATTCATTACCTATTTGTACAGTTTTTACGTTATACATTCTGCCCTTCCAGACTTCGGTTGATCCGAGGCAGAATGTTTAAATAGCGATAACTCTCAAACCGTAAGTCGGATTTATCCCCATAAAGTCTCAAACTGACCGTAACAGAAAGATGTACAACTCTGTAAAATTTCATCCAATTCTAACAAGTATAGCGCAGTATAACAGATTACAATTGCACAATCCACACTAGTCATTTAAACAATCATAAATTTCATGCTCATTCTTTCAATAACCGGATTATATTCTAACATGTATTGTAACTTAAAAATAAAGGATTTTACTAAGAACTTTGAGTGAGAAAACTCACCTTTGTTGCTTCGTAATTGCGAACAAAACCTCAACTTCAACCAAACCTTTTTGGAACTCCTTAATTGCTCTCTTTAATCTTTTTTTCTCCTCTCTTTGTTTTGTTTCTGATTTGCTGTTTTTTTTTTGTATATCCCTTTCCCTTTTTGTTGTGTTTTATATAAAAGTGTATGTGTGTGTTGTGTTGTAACCAAGTGCAGAAAGTGCCCATGATAAATGGGATGTGAGAGAGTTATGGGATGTGAGGGAGTTATGGGATGTGAGTGAGGTGCTGGTCGTGTGTGTGTGTGTATCTGATTTTCTTGCATCTTCTTTTTTTTTTTTTTCAGGACTTTACATTCTCCCCTCCTTAAACAACATTCGTCCTCGAATGTGAGTAAGGTCGTAACCCATGCACATAGACATGCAAACTGTACACACATGAAACACAACTTCCAAGACTTTACATTCTCCCCTCCCTAAACAACATTTGGCCTCGAATGTGAATAAGGTCGTAACACATGCACATAGACACACAAACTGCACACACATGAAACATAACTAAACACATTTTATTACCTTACTCAAACAGGAAAGGATATTTGATTTTCATCGCGTCTTCGTCTTCCCAGGTTGCTTCTTTTGTGGAGTGATTTCCCCACAGGACCTTCACGGATACAATATCTTTATTCCTAAGACGTTTAATCTGTCTATCCAGTATTTCTACCGGCATTTCTTCATATTGAAGCTCTTCATTCAGGACTATTTCTTGGGGTTGGATGACGTGACTTGGATCATGCAAGTATTTTCGTAACATTGACACATGAAACACCGGATGCACCACTTCTAATTCTTGTGGAAGGGCTAGTTCGTAAGCCACATTTCCCACTCTTCGTAAGATCTCATATGGTCCAATAAACCTTGGGCTCAATTTTCCTTTCTTGCCAAATCGCATCACTCCCTTCATTGGAGAGACTTTTAAAAACTTTCTCCCCTTCTTGAAATTCAAGATCTCTTTTGCGATGATCCGCATAAGACTTATGGCGGCTATGAGCTGTCTTGATCCGCTCCCGAATTATCTGAACTTTATCGTTTGTTTCTTGAATGACTTCGGGTCCGAACAGTAGTGTTTCGCCCACCTCTAACCACCCAAGTGGAGATCTACATTTTCGCCCATACAATGCTTCGAACGGAGCCATATGTATACTAGCATGAAAACTGTTGTTGTAGGCGAACTCAATTAGACATAAATGGTCCAACCAGTTGCCCTGGAAATCCAACACACAAGACCGCAGATGTCCTCCAATGTTTGAATTGTTCGTTCAGCTTGTCCGTCGGTTTGCGGATGGAAAGCCGTACTCAACTTGACCTTTGTCCCGAGGCCCTGCTGGAAACTTTGCCAAAAGTGTGAGGTGAACTGGGAACCCCTATCCGAAATAATTTGCAATGGAATCCCGTGTAACCTCACTATTTCTTTCAAATAAATTTGTGCATACTGCGGTGCCCGATATGTAGTCTTGACTGGTAGGAAATGGGCTGACTTTGAAAGTCGATCTACAATCACCCATATAGAATCATAACCTTCTCGTGTTTTTGGTAGACCGGTCACAAAATCCATATGAATCGCCTCCCATTTCCACATGGGGACGCCAATGTCCTGAAGTAAGCCGCCGGGTTTTTGATGTTCGGCTTTCACCTGTTGACATGTAAGACATCTTCCGACAAACTCTGCAACATCTCTCTTCATTCCTTTCCACGAGTAATTTGCCTTGAGATCATGATACATTTTCGTTGATCCTGGATGAATGGAATACCTGGTATTGTGACCTTCGTCTAAGATCCTTCTTCTTAGATCCCTTACCTTAGGAACACATAACCTACCCTTATACCGAAGGGTACCATCATTTCCTCCTAATGTAAGGATGGCGGTATCCGGCGGGTGGGATCCGGGTGCCCGTCGCGGCCCTACGGTTTGGATCGTGACAGTGCAGAAGATCATTTAGTATGAAAAAATACCTACCACGCCAAGCCTCGTTAGTAATGGTTAAGAAATTTAAAATATGAAGAGAGACTAGGCCACCTGGAAGAGAAATCCACCTTTAGTCCTAGAAGTTGAATTCTTAATAAGGTCTACCAGCTCATTGGTAGAATGTAAGCTTCCATGTAGACGAGCCTTAACAATTCTGTTTTGAAGAGAGTACCAATTGCTTTCTTCTCCATATTCTCGCAGAACTCGTCCTACTTCATCAGCTGGCCAAGAATTCAATACGTCTTCAGCTTTCAGAATTGCCTGTCACAGTCCTGTGTCAGTTAATCAAGGAAAAATGTATGAACATATCCACATCTATGAACTCTTTATAAGAAAGTATAGGAATGAGAAGTGTCTACTGAATCAAATATCTTGACGTCAGACAAATAGTGACATCAACAATGAGAACTTGACAGGATATGATCGTGATAATTGTTTTTTTTATAAGGTAAAGTTTTATTAACAGAAGTACCAAATTGGTACAAAAGATACATCAGAAGCAGACACTACCTACATAAATAAACATCCAGTTACATTTTTCCTAGCAAATCTAGAAAGTCCATGAACTGATCTATACTCTGCACTAATCTAGCAAATCATGATAATTGTTGTTGTTATCTTATGTGCATCATTAAACAACAACAACATACCCAGTGTAATCCTACAAGTGGGGTCTGGGGAGAGTAGTGTGTATGCAGACCTTACCTCTACCTTGGAAGATAGAGAGGTTGTTTCCGATATACCCTCGGCTTAAGAGAAAGCATATCAAAGCAGGTCAAAAAGGAAATAACGAAAGCATATTATAGAAAGCAAGACAAAGCATTTCGAAAAAGGTAAGAAATAAAAAGAACAAAAAGAGAAGTCGAACTAAATCTTTAACCCTTCAACAATGTATATATGACTCACCAGTCTAATGCATGTGTATCAGAATTCGTAAGCACATTCTTGCATGTATTAGAGTATTTGAGCAATGGTGGACGCTACCAAAAAATAGATTCTGCTCACTATCAACATCCAATCTTATGCATTAGACAAAGGGGAGGCCTTTTACTTCCTGTTCAAACTTATAGCCATTTAATCATGAAGTATTTTTGTACAAAAGAATTATTCCATTCACGCCATTCCTTTTATAATTCAATTCCAGAAAACCAGTTGTCTCCCATCAATCATAAGCTGACAATATTACCATTGAATACTTCCCCAGTTCCCTGTGTTCAGTACATCTACTACTAAAATATATATGAGCCCCCTTTTCTTTGTTGAACTGCCTCTTAAAGTTGTCATTACACCTAGAAGCCACCGTTATGATTATCCAACCAAGTTTCGCAAATAATTAGTATACCAACTAAAAAAAGATATAATCAACAATTACAATTAGAAGAAGTATAGATGATTTCTTTAAGTATGTTTGTTGTAGAAATTTACCACTCATTAAACCAGAGGAATACAATCTCAAAATCAACATACTTTACCAAAGAGTAAACATGAATCCCATGGAATTTTAATGCCCGTAAAAGCAGAGAATAGAATCACAAAATCAACATAGTTTTCCAATGAGTAACTTTTAGAAATATAAGCCAACGTGAAATGCAGCATAAGATGCTAGCATAGTAGAGCTAGACAAATCAGAATGACTGTCAAAATTCACACAGAATCTGGCAGGAAATTACCTTTGGATTCATTCTCATGTCAAGAGGTCAATTCTTCAGCATGCTAAAACCTCTTGCAGCATCATTTACCTGAATAAAATATAGAAAAAAATTCAAGTCATTGATACTACACTCAGAATTCTGTATACTGATAGTCTCTAAATATTTCTCGAATATATGGTTAACAGGAAGTAGTCAGTTACCAAATTAGCCACGGGAGAATAGTCTTTAGAGTTTCAAAGACCTTAGTGTGACTAACTTTTCTTCTCATATACAGCCAACTCACACACAGAAGAAGAGAGAAAGGTAAGCCAACGGAAACCAGATTATCGAGCAAACAACTTGAGGTTTTACAATAGTGTCTAAGATGTGATTCGAGTACAAACCTGCATAGATGACATACCCAAGTCCATCAAGATCCCATCAACTCCACAAACCAATAAGTCATCCTCAACTTCACCAAGCACAGACTTGACGTCCTTAAAAATTTTCAAAAAGGTGTGCACTTTCAAGGCAGAAGCCGTATCAAAAGAGTCCCTATCTATGATACTCTTCAGCTGAGATTGAGCCATTTGATGTGCAATGGGATCAACATCAAGCCCAACATATACTTGCATTTCAGGATGAGCTCAAATTATCTGTATGTACAAGCAAATGACTTTTAAATTCTCAACACAGAAGATAAATAATCCCATATCACTACCTCAAACTAAATTATGCAAGTAACCTGATGCAACTAAGTATGCATGAGACAACAAATTCATTAGCTTTGAGAAAACTGGATTTTTCTTAATTATATGAAGCCAGTAAGCAAACAGCGAATCCATGGGTATTTGAACCCGAATATCTAGGAAAAAGCAACAATTCGTTGCAATTTCTCCTAGACTTCCTAGGTAAATCCATTTTATTATTCAACAATGAGACACTAGACATTATGTATCTACTGCACGTACTTATGGATATTGAAAGAAATAATCCCCTTGATTATTTTCATTACTTGAATAGGTATATATACAAGATACAAAATATTCCTATTCTATTCCTAAAATCTTATTCTACCATAATTCTAACTCTACAATTATGGTAGTGTATATTCCTAATTGAGGTAACAAATACATTACAATATACTACACATATATTTTCCAAATATACAATATTCTTATGTCCAATCTTGCCAAAACCGAGACCACCAATTCTGGCAGAATCCGTGACATTGAATAAGGCAATATACACTTGTATATTGTGTGTAAATTGCCTTATTTAACACACCCCCGCAGTCATAGTAGGCGGTCTTCGAACGCTGAGACTGTCCCTAAAATCTTCAAAGAGTACCGAGGGAAGACACTTTGTAAAGATGTCTGCAACTTGATATCTTGACGGGACATGACATACGCGTACCTGCCCCCGAGCAACCTTTTCACGGACAAAGTGAATGTCCATTTCGATATGTTTGGTGCGTTGGTGCTGAATCGGAATACTTGAGAGGTAGATGGCACTAACATTATCACAATATACTAAGGTCACCTTCTGAATGGGGCAATGAAGCTCTAAAAGCAAATTACGTAACCAACATGATTCCGAGACCACATTAGCTACCCCTCGATATTCTGCCTCTGCACTTGAGCGGGATAGTGTCACCTGACGCTCTGCAGACCATGAGACCAAGTTGTTGCCAAGGAACATACAATATCCTGACGTAGACCGTCTGGTGTCCGGACAACCACCCCAATCCGCATCTGTGTACGAGACAAGTGTGGATGTAGAAGAAGGATACAAGTGCAACCCATAGTCCAGTGTCCCCTGAATATACCGAATGATGCGTTTGATTGCATTCATGTGCTCAACTCTGGGATCATGCATGAATAAACACACCTGCTGAACCGCATACGTAATATCCGGTCTGGTAAAGGTAAGATACTAGAGGGCCCCTGCAAGACTGCGATAGCGGGTTGGGTCCTCGTATGGTGCACCTGTCGAGGAACTAAGCTTGGGTTTTGCTTCAACTGGAGTGAAAGTGGACTTACAGGATGACATCCCAGCCCTCTCGATGATCTCAGCCGCATACTTTCTTTGGGACAAAAACAAACCTCCTGAATGACGTTTGACGGCAATCCCCAAAAAGTAACTCAAAGGCCCTAAGTCTTTCATAGCGAACTCAGAACTGAGCATGGTCATGATAGACTAGCGCAAGGAATCAGAAGAGGCAGTCAAGATGATATCATCCACATACAACAGAATGTAGGCCAAGGACGAACCACGACGGTAGATGAACAAGGAATTATCTGACTTGCTGTGAGTGAACCCAATAGTGGAAACAAAGTCAGAAAACCTCGTGTACCAGGCCTTTGGAGGCTGCTTAAGCCCATATAAGGACTTCTTCAACAAACATACATGATGAGGACGGTTTGGATCCCTGAAACCCAACGGCTGATGCATATAGACTGTTTCCTTGAGATCACCATGTAGGAAAGCATTCTTGACATCCAACTGATGAATTGGCCAAGTCTTTGAAAGAGCCAAGCTAAGCACAGTGCGAATGGTAGCCGGTTTGACCACCGGACTAAACGTCTCACCACAATCTATCCCAACCTGTGAGTCTTACCATCACCAACAAGTCGCGCCTTATGTCGAGCAAATGACCCATCTCGAATTCTCCTTATGAGCAAAAATCCACATAGACACGATAACATTAATACCATATGGATGGGGCACCAACTCCCACGTCTTATTATCAATAAGAGCATTATATTCATCGATCATAGCAATTTTCCAATTAGGGTCATGTAATGCAGACACAGGATTGCGGGGCAAGGGGATTTAGAGACATCAGAATGTAAATTAAAATGTCTTTCAGGTGTAAAAATACCCCGCTGACTACGAGTGACCGGTCTATGACTCGAGGAAGAATTGAGGGAATTTTGGGAATTTTCGGGATCGGGATGGACCCGGCGGGCGGTGGGCTGGCTGCCCAAATCGGTTACTGAAGCCTCTTCGGAGCGCCCGGAATGGGGTGGACCGGCCCAATTTCGGAACTGTTCCGATCCATCGGAATTGTTGGGCTTGGCGATCGTGGGTCTAGCGGGCAGTGGGCCCGCTGGAGGATTTTGGGTGCGGGAGATGTCCAAAAAATTCCGAATAATATACGGGGATATTTGGTCATCCAAAAAATTATACGACTTCGGTTCGGAGTATGAACTTTCATAAACGGGAAATTGGGTTTCATCAAAAATGATGTGGCGATTAATTATGATTTTCTTGAAGGATAAATCAAAAAATTTATAACCACGATGATTAGACGGATAACCCAAAAATACACACGGGGTAGACCGAGCCTGAAGTTTGTTAATTGTGGTGGATGGGAATAACGGAAAACACAGGCACCCAAAAATCCGAAGATGAGAATAAGAAGGGTTCTTATTATATAAGATTTGGAGGGGGGAGGAATATGTCAGACCTTTGGACGGAATTATGTTTAGGAGATATGTTGCCATTTGCAGGGCATGATGCCAAAAATAGGGGGGTACGGAATCATGAAGTAAGAGAGTGCGAACAATGTTATTTATGGAATGAATTTTGCGTTCGGCTTTCCAATTTTGAGACGATGTATGAGGGCACGAAAACCAAAGTTTATCCCATTATTATCACAGAACTCCCGAAACACCCTATTGTCATACTCTTTCTCATTATCACACTGAATATTTTTTATTTCTCTTTCGAATTGTGTTCTAATGAATGCTCTAAATTTTATGAAGACAGAAAACACTTGAGATTTATTGGCAATTGGAAACGTCCACAAAAATTTAGAATAATCATCCAGAAACAGAACATAATATCGATGACCTAATGAACTTAGAACATGAGACGTCCATAAGTCTCTATGAATAATATCAAAAGGCTGTGAAGTATGAGAATTTGAGTCCACAAATGGCAATTTAACAATTTTTCCCAATGAACAAGATTGACAAATCTGAGTACGACTCGTACCCTTACAAGAAATAAAGTTATTTTTATCTAAAACTGATAAAATAGAAGATCCCGGATGACCCAGGCGAGCATGCCACACGGAAGGAGAAATGGCTGCAAAAACTAACGACAAGGCTTGACTCGATGGACTGAAATCGGGCATGATAGGATACAGATCCCCCTACTATCACACCTCATGAGATGACTCCCCGTCTTGAAATCCTTCACAGAGAAACCGAAAGGATCAAATTCAACGGAAATGGAATTGTCAGTTGTGAACTTTCGGACAGAGACTAAATTTTTAATCAATTTGGGAGCATGTAAAGTATTCTTCAAGATAAGGGGTGGATTGGGGGGAGACAATGTTTTCTGACCATAACCCTGAATTGGAATAGAGTTGCCATTACCAACAATTATACCCCGAGGGGTGCTCAAATTGGAATAAGATGAGAGAGTACCTGAATCGGAAGTCATGTGAGTAGTGGCCCCGGTGTCCATGTACTAATTTGGGTCGGGTTGAGTCAACCCCAATGTGTGCATCGCGGCCTCGATGTCGGTCTGAGTGGGGCCTGCTGCATGATGGGCATGCGGACGTCGGGGCCCAAGAATTCCAGACCGTGACTGAGTTGGGTTGTAGCTGTTGGAGCTGCTGCTGCTAGGCCACCGGCCAGTGGGCCGCCACTACTGGTTGTTGGGCCTGAATTGTTGGCCACCCACCGGCCCGCGGAATTACCCTGCTGGATTATAAGGACTGCTGGCCCACGGCCCACTGCCCCAGCCCTACTGCCATGGGCCCCACTGTTGGGACCAGAGGGGTGGTGGGCCACTGTTCCCTGGATGGGGCCCACTGCGTGCTTGCTGACCACCGGAACCACCACCAGAACCGCCACGTTTGCCCCCGCGGTTTTTGTTATTATTCTTACGATTATTTTTGCCGCCACCATGATTATGGTTTTGGCCCGAATTATTAACAAAACCCAAATAACTTGGAGAGGACGCCACCATGACGACGGGGCTTGCTCCGGTAGCCGCCTTTTTAGCTAAACCAGCTTCTTCCAAAGTAAGCATGGAGCGGGCTTGATAGAAGCCAGGAAGAGGGTTGCTTTGACGAATGAGAGTTCCAACACCATTATAGGCCTCCGAAAGGCCGGCAACCAATTGTAGAACCAAATGATTATTTGTTATCGGTGCGCCAATATTACGGAGTTGATCCGCCAACTCTTTGAGTTTCTTGCAATATGCAGAAACGTTTGGAAATTCGTCCATTCGAACTAGAGAGAATTCCTGCTCGAGTGTGATGACACGTGAATGTTGGTTATCTTGGAATATGTCACGCAATCTATTCCAGGCAGTCATAGCCGTGGTATCCGGCTCAATAATCGTCTGTAGAAGGTCAACTGAAATAGTGGAATAGATCCACTGGAGAACGGTAGCATCAAGAGTAATCCATAACTGAGGATCCTCCGCGGGAAGAGGTGTAGCGGGAGGAATGATGTGATGAATAACTTGATGGGAGATAGCGTGAATTTTAAACAACTCCGCCCACGTCGCATATTGGACGTTTTCCATCTCAAGGACAATAGGGATACTGTTCTTGACGTTAGAAACCATGAGGGCAGGATGATAATTGTTCTTAGACATATTGAAAGAACAAAGTAGGAGGGGAAATTTGGGAAAAGTAAGAGAGATTTTGAGAGCGGAAGACTACTTTCGGAAGAGAAATCCGAGAGGGGGGGGGGGTACTAGGCCGAGGTTGTCAAAACTTTTGGGAGAGAATTTTTTTGTAAAACCTAGTCTCTTGATACCATGAAAAAAATAATCCCCTTGATTATTTTCATTACTTGAATAGGTATATATACAAGATACAAAATATTCCTATTTTATTCCTAAAATCTTATTCTACCATAATTCTAACTCTAACTCTACAATTATGGTAGTGTATATTCCTAATTGAGGTAACAAATACATTACAATATACTACACATATATTTTCCAAATATACAATATTCTTATGTCCAATCTTGCCAAAACCTAGACCACCAATTCTGGCAGAATCCGTGACATTGAATAAGGCAATATACACTTGTATATTGTGTGTATATTGCCTTATTTAACAGATATATACTTATATGTTTATAATATATATACAAAAGATCCAAGTCATAGAATTTCTCAATTCTAATACAAGGTACTTATTAGATCGAATGTATTTATTTGATCTAATAGAATTCTCAATTCTAACACAAGGTACTTATAAGATCAAATGTACTTATTCGATCTAATAGAATGATTTTTCCGTATCCAAACTAATAGCAATCCAAGCTACTTCATGAATAAATGTGACCGATTAACCAACCAAAAGTTATATTCCATGAAACAACATTAACGTAACTAGGTATAACATAATACCCCATCTGTCCCAATTTATATGACACGCTTTCCTTTTTCGTCAGTACCAAAAAGAATGACACATTTCCTTATTTGGCAATAATTTAACTTTAAACTTTATATTATACGCTTAAACTACTTTTCTTGAACTACTAGCATTGTTTCCCCCGAATCGTCCAAGTATCAAATTCTGCAAGCCAAATAAGTTAGCAACTTATGTTAAGGGGAATTTTGAGTAAGCAACTCAAAATAAAGAAAGAAAGAGGAGTTTTCAACCTCTTCTTGCATTTTCTCCTCCATTTCCTTTTGTTTCTTCATCATTACTCGTGCTACACTTAGTGGTAACCTCTGCTTCTTCTGAGGCTGCATTATCAACGGACGCAGAAAATTTTACAGCATTTATCAAAAAATTGCAGAAAACATTACAACAGTTAACGTTATTATTAATAAAGGTTGTGCCTCACCTTCCCACCAAGAGAAACTACTTTCTCGTTCTCCAACTCCTTTTTTTCCCTCCATGTCATATGCGCGGAGCCTGAAAATAGGATAGAGAACCTAGTCAGTGCCAACCTATCTAAGAAATGATCAAGCACTAAATCTGTTCTCTGAAGACAGCATCAACTAAAGTATCAACACACATGAAAAGGGTCTGGTATGTAGAGAAGTGAAAGCTACACGAGCTCGACTTCCATCCCTCTTAGACTACCAAAAAAATTACTAAGTAAAGATTACCATATTTTACATAAGCTCTTCCCATCAGCACAGTGTTTAAATCCGGATAGGACTAGTATAAAAATCAAACAACCAAGTTTCCAGTTTGGTCATGCTTAGAGAACTCTTCGCAAGGAAAAACTGCTTTATCCTATGAGACTTGTCAAGTACACCCAGTTCAACTGGAAATCTAAATGTGATGAACCTGTTGCATTTAACTAAGGTAAGGTGCTGCTATGGGCTATGTCTACAGAATTGAATAGGGAAGCTGCCAAAGTCACAAAAAGAAGAAAATGTGTTGGCAGTGGAAAGGAATTACGATAGAAACGCCTTTAAATGCCTTTGGGATGATATAAACCAAGGAAGACTGACCCAAAAATGAAAGATTACCAACTTCAATACTTAGGTACATTAGAACCTTTTTCCGAATAAGTTGCATGGACTACTTTTTTCTTATAAGATAGTGGATATCACCCACCCCCCACCCCCAATATGTGCACAACAAAAATACGTAAACTTTTAGTTTCTTTCTCTTTGAAGGATAATGATGTTCAATCAATGGTTAGGGTTTCAGACATTCAAATAGTTGCATCTATGTATGATGAGAAAAAAGACCGTGGCTTGTAACTGTTAAACAAAGGTAATATACCTGTGATATACACTGAATATACAGCAGTATATATCCCAGGTATACAAGCGATAGCCCAAAGACAACAAAGCGGTGGGCAGCCCATCTGCTCGGTGTGCGAAGGCCCAACTCGTCCGGCCCATCTCGGATTTGGGCAGCAAATCAGTGATCAAGTTTTGTATATTAAGGAAAGTATATTTTGTGTATATTGTAGTGTATTTGTTACCTAGATTAGGACATACACTTACCATAATTAGGATATACACTTACCATAATTGTATAGTTAGAATTATGGTAGAATAAGGTTTTAGGAATAGAATAGGAATAGGATTCTCCTATTATGGAAATATGTAACTTGTATATATAGCCTTTCAATTAATGAAAATAATCAAGGGGATTATTTCTTTCATGGTATCAAGAGACTAGGTCTAAACAAAAGTTTTTTCTCTCAACTTTTGTCCTCCATTTGGACGAGACACCCCCCCTCGGGTTTTCTCTTCCAAAATTCGTCTTCCGCTCTCACAAACACCTCTCTTAAATTTCCCTTTCTTCTTTGTTCTTTCAATATGTCTAAGAACAATTATCACCCTGCCCTCACGGTTCCCAATATCAAGAGCATTATCCCTATTGTCCTTGAGATGGAAAACGTCCAATATGCGACGTGGGCGGAGTTGTTTAAAATTCACGCTATCTCTTATCAAGTTCTTCATCACATCATTCCTCCTGCTAGACCCCTTCCTGCGGAGGATCCTGAGTTATGGATTACACTTGATGCTACCATTCTCCGGTGGATCTATGCTACTATTTCGGTGGACCTTCTTCAGATGATTATTGAGCCGGATACCATGGCTATGGCTGCATGGAATAGATTGCGTGACATATTCCAAGACAACCAACATTCACGTGTCGTCACACTCGAGCAGGAATTCTCTCTCGTTCGAATGGACGAATTTCTGAATGTTTCTGCATACTGCAAGAAACAAAAGGAGTTGGCGGATCAACTCCGTAATGTTGGCGCACCAATAACGAATAATTGTCTAGTTCTACAGTTGATTGCCGGTCTTTCGGAGGCCTATAATGGGGTTGGAACTCTCCTTCGCCAAAGCAACCCTCTCCCTGACTTCTATCAAGCCCGCTCCATGGTTACTTTGGAAGAAGCGAGTTTTGCTAAAAAGGCGGCTACTGAAACAAGCCCCGTCGTCATGGTGGCGTCCTCTCCTTGTTCTTCAGGTTTTGTGAATAATTCGGGCCAAAACCATAATAATGGTGGCGGCAAGAATAATCGCAAGAATAATAACAAAAACCGCGGGGGCAAACGCGGCGGTTCTGGTGGCGGTTCCGGTGGTCAACAAGCAGGCGGTGGGTCCCATCCAGGGAACAGTGGCCCACCACCCCCTAGGCCCAGCAGTGGGGCCCATGGCAGTGGGGCTGGGGTAGTGGGTCGTGGGCCAACAGCCCTTACCATCCGGTAGCATGTTCCAGCGGCCAGTGGGCTGACCAACAGTCCAGGCCCAACACCCAGCAGTGGCGGCCCACTGGCCAGTGGCCCAGCAGCGGTAGCAACAACAGCTACGGCCCAGCTCCATCACGGACAGGAGTTCTTGGGCCCCGACCTCCGCAAGCCCATCATGCAGCAGACCCCACTCAGACCGATATCGAGGCCGCAATGCACACGTTGAGATTGACTCAACTAGACCCAAATTGGTATATGGATACCGGGGCCACTACTCACATGACTTCCGATTAGGTACTCTCTCATCTTATTCCAATTTGAGCACCCCTCGGGGTATAATTGTTGGTAATGGCAACTCTATTCCAATTCAGGGTTATGGTCAGAAAACATTGTCTCCCCCAATCCACCCCTTATCTTGAAAATACTTTGCATGCTCCCAAATTGATTAAAAATTTAGTCTCTGTCCGGAAGTTCACAACTGACAATTCCATTTCCGTTGAATTTGATCCTTTCGGTTTCTCTGTGAAGGATTTCAAGACGGGGAGTCATCTCATGAGGTGTGATAGTAGGGGGATCTCGTATCCTATCATGCCCGATTTCGACCATCGAGTCAAACCTTGTCGTTATTTTTGCAGCCATTTCTCCTTCCGTGTGGCATGCTCGCTCGGGTCATTCGGGATCTTCTATTTTATCAGTTTTAGATAAAAATAACTTTATTTCTTGTAAGGGTACGAGTCGTACTCCGATTTGTCAATCTTGTTCATTGGGGAAAATTGTTAAATTGCCATTTGTAGACTCCAATTCTCATACTTCAATGCCATTTGATATTATTCATAGCGACTTATGGACGTCTCCTATTCTTAGTTCAGTGGGTCATCGATATTATGTTCTCTTTTTAGATGATTATTCTAGATTTTTGTGGACGTTTCCAATTGCGAATAAATCACAAGTGTTTTCCGTCTTCATCAAATTTAGGGCGTTCATTCGTATACAATTCGAAAGAGAAATAAAAAATATTCAATGTGATAATGGAAAAGAGTATGACAATAGGGAGTTTCGGGAATTCTGTGCTAAAAATGGGATCAATTTTTGGTTTTCGTGTCCTCATACATCTTCACAAAATGGGAAGGCAGAACGCAAAATTCGTTCCATAAATAACATTGTCCGCACTCTCTTACTTCATGATTCCGTACCCCCGTATTTTTGGCATCATGCCCTGCAAATGGCAACATATCTTCTAAACATAATTCCGTCCAAAGGTCTGACATATTCCTCCCCCCTCCAAATCTTATATAATAAGAACCCTTCTTATTTTCATCTTCGGATTATTAGGTGCCTGTGTTTTCCGTTATTCCCATCCACCACAATTAACAAACTTCAGGCTCGATCTACCCCGTGTGTATTTTTGGGTTATCCATCTAATCATCGTGGTTATAAATTTTTTGATTTATCATTCAAGAAAATCATAATTAATCGCCACATCATTTTTTATGAAACCCAATTTCCCGTTTACGAAAGTTCATACTCCGAACCGAAGTCGTATAATTTTTTGGATGACCAAATATCCCCGTATATTATTCGAATTTTTCGGACATCTCCCGCACCCAAAATCCTCCAGCGGGCCCACTGCCCGCTAGACCCACAAGATCTTGCGCCAAGCCCAACAATTCCGGTGGTGAGCAGTTCCGAAATGGGCCGATCCGGCCCAATCACTCGGAACCGCTCCGAAGAGGCTTCTGTAACCGATTTGGGCCAGCGGCCCCCGCTCGCCGGCCCGGTCCATCCCGATCCCGAATATTCCCAAAATTCCCTTAATTCTTCCTCGAGTCATAGACCGGTCACTCGTAGTCAGCGGGGTATTTTTACACCTGAAAGACATTTTAATTTACATTCTGATGTCTCTAAATCCCCTTGCCCCGCAATCCTGTGTCTGCATTAAATGACCCTAATTGGAAAATTGCTATGACTGATGAATATAATGCTCTTATTGATAATAAGACGTGGGAGTTGGTGCCCCATCCATATGGTATTAATGTTATCAGGTCTATGTGGATTTTTGCTCATAAGGAGAATTCAGATGGGTCATTTGCTCGACATAAGGCGCGACTTGTTGGTGATGGTAAGACTCAGCAGGTTGGGATAGATTGTGGTGAGACGTTTAGTCCGGTGGTCAAACCGGCTACCATTCGCACTGTGCTTAGCTTGGCTCTTTCAAAGACTTGGCCAATTCATCAGTTGAATGTCAAGAATGCTTTCCTACATGGTGATCTCAAGGAAACAGTCTATATGCATCAGCCGTTGGGTTTCAGGGATCCAAACCATCCTCATCATGTATGTTTGTTGAAGAAGTCCTTATATGGGCTTAAGCAGTCTCCAAGGGCCTGGTACACGAGGTTTGCTGACTTTGTTTCCACTATTGGGTTCACTCACAGCAAGTCAGATAATTCCTTGTTCATCTACCGTCGTGGTTCGTCCTTGGCCTACATTCTGTTGTATGTGGATGATATCATCTTGACTGCCTCTTCTGATTCCTTGCGCCAGTCTATCATGACCATGCTCAGTTCTGAGTTCGCTATGAAAGACTTAGGGCTTTTGAGTTACTTTTTGGGGATTGCCGTCAAACGTCATTCAGGAGGTTTGTTTTTGTCCCAAAGAAAGTATGCGGCTGAGATCATAGAGAGGGATGGGATGTCATCCTGTAAGTCCACTTCCACGCCAGTTGATGCAAACCCAAAGCTAAGTGCCGCAGCAAGTGCACCATACGAGGACCCGACCCGCTATCGTAGTCTTGCAGGGGCCCTCCGGTATCTTACCTTTACCAGACCAGATATTACGTATGCGGTTCAGCAGGTGTGTTTATTCATGCATGATCCCAGCAACAACTTGGTCTCCTGGTCAGCAAAGCGTCAGGCAACTCTATCACGCTCAAGTGCAGAGGCAGAATATCGAGGGGTAGCGAATGTGGTCTCCGAATCATGTTGGCTACGTAATTTACTTTTGGAGCTTCATTGTCCCATTCAGAAGGCAACCTTGGTATATTACAATAACATTAGTGCCATCTATCTTTCAGGTAACCCAGTTCAACACTAACGTACCAAGCATATCGAAATGGACATTCACTTTGTCCGTGAAAAGGTTGCAAAGGGTCACGTTCGCGTATGCCATGTCCCATCTCGTTATCAAATTGCAGACATCTTTACAAAGGGCCTACCATCGGTTCTCTTTGAAGATTTTAGGGACAGTCTCAGTATTCGAAGACCGCCCGCTATGATTGCGGGGGTGTGTTAAACAAAGGTAATATACCTGTGATATACTTATGTTAAGGGGAATTTTAAGTAAGCAACTCAAAAGAAAGAAAGAGGAGTTTTCAACCTCTTCTTGCATTTTCTCCTCCATTTCCTTTTGTTGCTTCATCATTACTCGTGCTACACTTAGTGGTAACCTCTGCTTCTTCTGAAGCTGCATTATCAACGGATGCAGAAAATGTTACTGCATTTATCAAAAAATTGCAGAAAATATTACAACAGTTAACGTTATTATTAATAAAGGTTGTGCCTCACCTTCCCACCAAGAAAACTACTTTCTCGTTCTCCAACTCCTTTTTTTCCCTCCATGTCATATGCGCGGAGCCTGAAAATATGATAGAGAACCTAGTCAGTGCCAACCTATCTAAGAAATGATCAAGCACTAAATCGTTCTCTCGAAGACAAAGATCAACTAAAGTATCAACACACATGAAAAGGGTCCGGTATGTAGAGAAGTGAAAGCTACACGAGCTCGACTTCCATCCCTCTTAGACTACCAAAAAAAATACTAAGTAAAGATTACCATATTTTACATAAGCTCTTCCCATCAGCACATTGTTGAAATTCGGATAGGACTAGTATAAAAATCAAACAGCCAAGTTTCCAGTTTGGTCATGCTTAGAGAACTCTTCGCAAGGAAAAACTGTTTTATCCTATGAGACTTGTCAAGTACACCCAGTTCAACTGGAAATCTAAATGTGATGAACCTATTGCATTTAATTAAGGTAAGGTGCTGCTATGGGCTATGTCTACAGAATTGAATAGGGAAGCTGCCAAAGTCACAAGAAGAAGAAAATGTGTTGGCAGTGGAAAGGAATTACGACAGAAACGCCTTTAAATGCCTTTGGGATGATATAAACCAAGGAAGACTGACCCAAAAATGAAAGATTACCAACTTCAATACTTAGGTACATTAGAACCTTTTTCCGAATAAGTTGCATGGACTACTTTTTTCTTATAAGATAGTGGATATCACCCACCCCCCACCCCCAATATGTGCACAACAAAAATACGTAAGCTTTCAGTTGCTTTGTCTTAGAAGGATAATGATGTTCAATCAATGGTTAGGGTTTCAAACATTCAAATAGTTGCATATATCTATGATGAGAAAAAAGACCGTGGCTTGTAACAATAACAACGTTACACGGCGGCCAGTGAACCTGTGTTACCAATGGTCAAATCTAGAACCACACCATTGCTTTCTTCAGTAACAATGATACTTGTACTGCACTGTCCAACTCTATCCCCCTGTGTTATGGAGTTGAAGCCTATGGAAAAGGAACAACTAAAGTCAGCAATGTCAACATTGTCACCAATGACTTACTGTAGGAAAACTACTTAATAGTCACTTAGTTTGTTAATCAGTGGTTCTTTTGTAATAAATACAATGTACTAAGTTAGCTTCATTCTTCACCACTAAATTAGCTTCTCTCTCATCTAGCTTTTCTGGGACAAAGTAAAACTATCGGTATTATTGATAATTTCGGAATGTATCACCTAGTCATGTGGAGTTGGATGCATGAAATGCGTCTACTTTAGAGTTGTGCAAACTGTGATCCTGATTATGTCAACATAACACTACGTCAAAGAGAATCAAATAGACTTTTTCAAATAATCTCTCCAAGATAACTAATCAAACCCAAGACGAAATCAAGAAAAATGTTACAAAAGTCAATATAACTAAGAACCAAAAGAGAATCAAAATAGACATCTTTAACAGAATGGCATTTTCTCGGTTAATTCTTGTTACAAGTTAACTAAAAGAGGTCGAAGCACCCTCTTGACCGCCACGAGAAGAAATTATGGAAGAACAATGCCCCTTATAAGGTCTTGTTTTATGTGGTGGTCTCTCATGAAGTATGCCGACTCGCGCAAATTACGAGATGAGGTTTGACATTTTGCTGCAGGTACTTTTTGTGCAACAGAATAAAGAAACCTTTGAGAAAGATTTGGAACACAATACCTGATTGTCTTTATTGGGTGGTAAAGGAATACAAGATGTTTCGAAGAGAAAGTAGATGCTACACCTTTATTGAAACTGGTAACAAAGAGAAAGTAGATGCTATACAGAAGATCAAATTCAGATGTTTATGTCTTTTCGCTTTTGGTGCAACCTACAGAATGTCACAGATGAAAATAGCATACTAGATTATAGATTCTCTACAGGAATAGTACTCTGTACAAGTGTACAGAAGGATCATCCTTTTTGTTTTTTATTGGGGGACTTCTATTCTTGTAATGTCCTGGCACCTTCTTACTGGCTGTCTATTTTTCTTATTGTTAATCTAATCAATATTTACCTGTTAAGAAAATGATGGTTCTAAACTATCATGATTGTAATCTCTTCAAGATTACTAAGGAACCCCGAGATGAAATCAAGAAAAATGTTATAGAAGCCAGTAGATAACTGAGAACCATTATCTTTCTCTGACAAGGAACTGAGAGCCATTATCTTGTCATCCATTGGCCACTTATGAAGTTAAAGCAGCCACTGCCTGCTTCTACCTCACCTTAATAAACATTAACCTTCTCCATAATGACCTACCACCACCCAACATCAAGCGCACTGATGAAACCTTACCCAGTCACCCACAGCCAAAAACAATAGCTGGACAGCCTAATTAACTTGCTAACTTTCAGTGTACCTGTTGAAAAATCTGTTGGTGTACTCTATTTTACTTTATAAAGAAGTACGGGAAGTAATAACTATTACAAATGTTCGAAAGGATAAATAAATTGTCAATCTTCAAAACTGACGCAAGTGTGTTGAGTCGAGGATAGCCCTCTATCCTTAAGACAAGATTTCCCCGTATATATGCTTTTACGTTAGCGGGCAATAGTCTCCCAAGATAAAACAACACTTTAATCTCAACACTACAAAGCCAATAGGTTGAGCCTGTCGAGGAAAACAAATATGACTCGACTTGCTGAAGATATGGAATAGGAAGGAAGAGTTTCTCAATACTCTTCTCCTTTGACTCTGTGTATATAGTGTGTCTCTATAGTGTATATCTTGTGTATACGTGAGGGTTTGGTCACTGTTTTTGACTAATTTTCAGTCACTGAAAATGCAGTTTTTTGCCACTATTTTTCAGTAGTTTACTGCCTGTTTTTGTATCGTTTTTAGCTCTGTTTTCTGCCTGTTTGCTGCTCCTGTTTTGAGCTAAATGAAGCTCAATTTATAGCATGAGGAGGGCCTGTCCAACAGCTGAAAAACAAGGCTGTAATGGCCCTTAAAGGAGGGCTGTAATGGCATGTTTTAATGCCATGAATGAGGTGCTCAATTGCCCAACTAATGGGCTGTTAAAAGAGGAGTTAATCAGCCAAGTAATGGCTGATTAATGCCTCAAAAACAGTCCTAACGGTAGGATTTCTGCCTTCCGTCACCTTCCCAGAAACTCTAGGGACCAAACTATAAATATTGAAACTTCAGGGACCAAACTGTACATATGAAAGAATTCTGGTCCAAACTATACATATGAAACTTCAGGGATCAAACTGTATATCTGGCAGAGTTCCCTGGTCCAAAAAGATAATATCAGAAAGTCCCCACACCACAGCCCACAGCCCACAACCCACAGCCCACAGCCCACGACTCACGACACGTGACCCAAAACCCGAAACCCGAGCCCGAGCCCGAGACCGAACCGGAAGGGCGGGCGGCGGTGGCGCGCGTGTGGTCTTAGCCATGAACCCATGCACATCTAGGTCTTCCCTACTTTAAACACATGGGATACCCCTTGGGGTCCTAAACCCTTTACCAATTTGAGACATATATAGAGAGCAATTCTTTCTATTCCCACCGATGTGGTAGATTTTTCCCACACCACATTTCCATGTCTTAAACACCTTACTTCGTGGACCAATATCTCTTTCATTTCTCAACGAAATTTGACGATTCTTGGCCCTACGGTCATCTACTCACTTCGTAGATTATCCATGTGCGAAGAGACAAGGTCTCCAACATGCAGAACACTAGTGTTTAATTCATCAAAGATGGGTGGACGCATCTCCCCGCCAAAGGCAAATTTCCAACAATCCCCTCTATGAAAGAGAGATTGTGGCGCACGCACAAGGTGCCTACATTTCAGCAATCTTTCAGCGAAAAGATATTGCATCAGGAGCGGTAGCTTTCGCTTTGAACCTTCCTTAGTTGAATACCATCGGACTTACTTACTGCGCGGTGAACGTGATGTCTTGAACCGTCGTGTTTAGTGTAAGCCAAGACAATGATACCAACACAATAACTCTTCTTATTCATTTTCCTTCTTACGTTTCTGTCCGTTGTGGCCATGGACACACTTGGATTCTTAAGTGCGTTCATTTGAGGCGGCCATCCTCGCACTTAAATAGGTGATCTCCTACAAGGTATCCTGCTATACCCCACTTCACAAGTGTTAGGAATCATTAAAAGTTTCCCCAACCTTAACCTCAACCGTTTGAGGATCATTAAAGGTTTGGAAACTTAACCTTTACCCCCCATGCAGGTAGCACTTTTATGTCTATCGCGGGAACAGCTTTGGATTCATGTTTCCGTACATAAATCATCATCCGAAGTGCTTCTTGCTTCCACCGAAGCGCTCAACTGAACCTTTTGCCGCTTAGTTTTCCCATTGAACCAAATTCTTGGGATCTCCAATCAGTATGGTTGGATTTCCACCGCATAGTTTGGGTTTTACGCCCATTCCCCTAGACACCAGAACACTTGATTTCCGGGTTGTCCCTTAGTTAGTAAACAAGGAAGTGACACCCATGATGATCAACTGCCATACGGTCTTATGTCTCATGACAGATCCTGACAGATATGCCCAGACGCCGTCATCCGTGTCCTTCCTGAAGCGGACCGGCTAGCCACGATGTGTATAACTCGCCGAAGACACGGGTTTCTATCCCAATAAGGGACGTCCTCTAAGGAGTCATGAAGTTACTCAACTTCTTTCATGCTTTGTATAAAGCGATAAACTCCGATTCCATCATGAATCGGTCGATGCAAGTTTGCTTAGAGGTTTTTCTAAGACCCACCATACACATTTACTTGTGGCTTTGGTGTTCTTCGATCCGATGTCCGGTTTGCATCACCGTGTTCTCCCGGAACTGCTGGACATCCGAATACTATAATCGTAGATAAGCGAATAATTCGATATCGTCATATCCGACTTAACGCCTTCTATTGATCATGTATGAAGATCATCAGTGAATCTTAGTTCAACTGATCTGCTTTGTAGGACGATACCAGGTCGGTTGTAGTGTGTACAATACATTGAACTACACGTGACCTGAGTATAACGCTTCTTGTTTATGGGTGCACCATGATTCCAATCGGTTCTATGATTCATATCCATTGGTGGCTTCAACGAGATCGTCAACTACCGACCAGTCCGTTAGATGTCTTAGAAATCGAATTCCTAAGATGTCATCTGTGATACCCATATCTTTCATATCGAGACTTTGTTTCAATATGACTTTTACTTTCAGACTGTTGGTTTTCCAACTGTTGACTTTCTAACTTCAGAGTCAATGTTTCTGTGGTCAGATTCATTGTTTCTATTTTATCTGAAACTTTTAGGACCAAAATGTAAACATTTCAGGGACCAAAATGAAAGTTCGGGAAGAAGCCCAATAGTCCAGCAAACCAACTCTGATCCTCTTCTTCCAACTCTCCAGTTGGGAAGGCTGTTTCAACATCCATGCCATGCAAGACTGCAATGGCCCAAGATGTTAAGCTACTCACAGCGGAGCACTTGTACAAGTAGCCGAGGCTTTGAACTCGTCAGTAGATCCATCTACTTTGTACTCACTTTTGAGTATCCTTTTTCACAACCCAAAGGTTCTTTTCCCGGAGGAAGATCAACCATTACTCAAGTATGATTCTTTATGAGGAAATCTATTTCTCTCTTTGTAGCTTCTTTCCAAAGCAGCGCTTTTGGAGATGACAATTATTTGTTAATTGTCCATGGTTCATTCTCAACCATACATGCTAGAAGGACTGGAACAAGTCTTTGTCCCCTTCTTTGCTCCGTCTCGATTCAACATCTAGAATCCCTGAGTTGTGCAGATCTGGAATATTAAGTTCCGGATAGCCAGCAACTTTCGAGTCCTGTAAATACGGAACGTCTAGTTTCGGACAGTCAGGCCCTCGCGGGTTCTTGTTAACCTTGAGCAATTACTCCTTTTTCCTTTTTCAAGGAAAGCTATCTTAAAAGAATTCAGCATTCTTAATGCCAAGAGGCGATAAGCACTACTGTTATTTGCAGATCCAGTGGATATGCAATCTACAGTCTTAGGTATAACTTGACCTGGTACGGTATTCCAACTTTTACCAAGCCACCCCATATAATTTGGGCGTACGACTTTGCGCTTGGCTAACACCGTTGGACCGAGGTGAGAAATGAACAGTCGTTTAACGAACGATGCTTCACATTCTCCCCCTTTATTGCTACGAATTTCGCAATCCATAGGCTTAGTTGATTTCCAACTTCTGCTTTGTAGCGCTTATCGAGAGCTTCAACAACTTCTTCTTTGTTTTTCAACAAACGAAGGATTAAATATGTTGTACCATCATCAATGAAGATCACAACGTACTTGTCTCCCCCCTCTATTTTGTATAAACTTCAATTCACCCAAGTAGATGTGACTAAGTTCTAGAGGAGCGGTGCTTCTTTCGCTATTCCCTTGACGGAATTTAGAAAGGTGATTTTGCCTCTTCGCCTACCTCACATTCATTTTGAGGGTTTATGTCAAAAGAAGACAACAATCTCAACTTCGCTAGCTTTTGAATGACTTGCTATTTAACGTGTCTTAATCTATGATGGCATAGATGCACGGATTACAAATATATCATTCATTTTTTTTTGCTACAGACATACTGTACCATTCTTAGTTATTACAGACCTGTTGGAGTAGTCTCAAACCAGCTTGACCAACAGCGTCCCTTAAACCAAGTTAGGAACATGTATCACCTTTTTTTTTTTTTTTTTTTTTTTTTTTTTTTTTAGAGTGATCCCATTCCTTGAAGTCCTATTGAGGACAACCTCTCCAGCCCCTTTGATTTTAGAGGTGGCGTTTCTTCACATGAACAACCTCTTGCCCGTGGTTAGGGCGCAACCGGATCATATGTGATCTCGATACTCTGGCCCATTCTAGTTGCTTTGGCAGACTGAGTGTCCAATTTCTTTACTACCTTTATTTAGGCCTTCAGATCATTTAAGACCTGGAAACTCTGGCCCACCTTTCTAGGTGTCCATTACTTTTCCTATGAAATGAATTCTGGCACCACTCCAGTCGCCCGGAGGCTTTGTATGACTGAGTGTCCAATATCATCATATCAAAGGAATTTTGGCCCACTCCAGTCGCCCGGAGGCTTTTTATGACTGAGTGTCCAATATCATCCTATGAAGGATCTTCTGCCAAGTATGACAGGTTCAACGTCTTTAGCTTTTAGACTCCTTCCGTTAAGATTGGTGCCCCAGATAATTCTTGGCGCTTACTTAAAAATGGTAACAGTTTTCGCACAGTTAGTGGATCTTTCTCCATCGTATGTGCGAACATACTTTACACACTTTAACAATTACACTTAAAAGAACGGATCTTTTTAAGTCGTTTACAATCCAATCTTTAAACGGGAAAGAAGATAAGATTAAACTTCTGATTTTAAAGCGTAAGGAATATAAATTATTTTCATATTCCTCCTTACTTTAATCCATTTTTAATCAGACATCATTTAATCTTTATTCTTGACAAGTAAGAAAAACTACTTATCCTAATTTCGGATTCTGGCTCACTTCAGTCACTTCATCAAATAGAGTGTCCAGTTCCTTCTTACCATTATTCGGATCTTTTGTCTGGGACAGATATAGGCCTTCTGCTGCAAGATAGAATAACATATTCAGTCTTCTCCTCTTGTCCCAGTTGACATCCTCAGGCTATCGAGAGCGCTTGTTCCCACCAGTCTTGGTAGCGGTGACGCCATGAACACGTTCATCATCATCACTCTCTTCTACCAGAAAACCATTTCCATATCCAGATTTGGTCACACAACTTTTGACCGACATCTTTCGAACACTAATAGTATTACAATACAAATCTTGTCTTAAATTGTTGGTGTACTCTATTGTACTTTATAAAGCAGTACGAGAAGTAATAACTATTACAAATGTTTGAAAGGATAAATAAATGGTCAATCTTCAAAACTGCCGCAAGTGTGTTGTGTCTTGAATCTTGATCACCTTGCAAAGCCAATGTTGAGAACTGCCGCAAGCTTGTTGTGTCTTGAAATTTGATATCCTGAAATCAAGAAACAACTAAATCTGGATGGTTACAACGTTGTGTGTTGAGTCGAGGATAGCCCTCTATCCTTAAGACAAGATTGCCCCGTATATATGCTTTTACGTTAGCGGGCAATAGTCTCCCAAGATAAAACAACACTTTAATCTCAACACTACAAAGCCAATAGGTTGAGCCTGTCGAAGAAAACAAATATGACTCGACTTGCTGAAGATATGGAATAGGAAGGAAGAGTTTCTCAATACTCTTCTCTTTTGTCTCTGTGTATATAGTGTGTCTCTATAGTGTATATCTTGTGTATACGTGAGGGTTTGGTCACTTTTTTTTTTGGTGATTTTCAGTCACTGAAAGTGCAGTTTTCGCCACTGTTTTTCAGTGGTTTACTGCCTGTTTTTGTGTCGTTTTCTGCCTGTTTGCTGCTCCTGTTTTGAGCCAAATGAAGCTCAATTTATAGCATGAGGAGGGGCTGTCCAACAGCTAAAAAACAAGGCTGTAATGGCTCTTAAATGAGGGCTGTAATGGCAGGTTTTAATGCCATGAATGAGGTGCTCAATTGCCCAACTAATGGGCTGTTAATAGAGGAGTTAATCAGCCAAGTAATGGCTGATTAATGCCTCAAAAACAGTCCCAACGGTAGGCTTTCTGCCTTCCGTCACCTTCCCAGAAACTCTGGGGACCAAACTGTAAATATTGAAACTTCAAGGACCAAACTGTACATATGAAATAATTCTGGTCCAAACTGTACATATGAAACTTCAGGGATCAAACTGTACATCTGGCAGAGTTCTCTGGTCCAAAAGATAATATCAAAAAGTCCCCGTGGCCCGAAACCCGAGCCCGAGATCGGACGGGCGGGCGGCGGCGCGCGTGTGGCTTAGCCATGAACCCATGCACATCTAGATCTTCCCTCCTTTAAACACATGGGATACCCCTTGGGGTCCCAAACCCTTTACCAATTTGAGACATATATAGAGAGCAATTCTTCCTATTCCCACCGATGTGGTAGATTTGTCCCACACCACATTTCCATGTCTTAAACACCTTACTTCGTGGACCAATATCTCTTTCATTTCTCAACGAAATTTGACGATTCTTGGACCTACAGTCATCTACTCACTTCGTAGATCATGCATGTGCGAAGAGACAAGGTCTCCAACATGCGGAACACTAGTGTTTAATTCATCAAAGATGGGTGGACGCATCTCCCGCCAAAGGCAAATTTCCAACAAAATCTATCACATTCCAATTTCACGTAGACAGTTTGGTGCCCTGAGCCCCACTTCATGTCATCATCAACCAAAGAGTCCATTATATAGACTACACTCTGGCAAAGACAACTGACTCGCATGAATCAAGGTTGATTGTCTCTTTAGGCCTATTTCTTGTAATGATTGATTCAATATATTGACTGTTGGCACTTATAGTTTATAATAACTCCCTAACTGAGTAGCATCACTGTCCTTTCCTTTTATACTTTTATCGTGGACTCAAGTTTTCTACTTCCAAATGAACATGATTTGAGATAACAAAAATGTGGCTTCAGCACTACCTCTATGTTAAGAAATAATGGATGGCAATCTATCTATCCATAATAAAGTAGTTACCATTATCCCGGGTAAAGGAATGTAAAGTTCCCTTCATATGGCTGACCAGATTAAGAAAAGGCATTTCTCTTCTTTTTTTGAACAATGGTAACAGCAAGTAAAGGCATTTAATCACCGAGCATTGGGCTCAGTCCTAACGATGGATTTTGAGATGTTTGTATTAAGCTCCTTCATGTCAATATTTAAGAATATTGTTATGGAGAAAAAAAGAAAAGTTATTGTACCAACCTTTCTACCATTTAGTTCCTCCACAATCTCATGCCAGTGCATCACAAAGACTTGTATACTGAACCACATTAGCGTAACAATTCATGCAGGACGTTGTCATACGTGCATAAAACTTGGCCAAATCTAAAGTTTCAATATGAACTAGAGAGTATATGAATCAAATGTTTTAGTTGGACAATCATAGAAATTTTGTCAACCAGGTTTATAATTTCTGAGTATCAATAGGATGTCACTTTGCTGATAAAAAAAAGTAGGATATCCTCTTATGAGCTTCAGACTAATGCATGTCCTCAAAGTTTGAAATTTGTAAAATAAGCTAATACACAAAATTTGAAAAGTCCCTATCAGTACGTTTAACTGAAAACAAAAAGCAATCCATTTGCCAAACAGAACCTTGTCTACTGGGGGTTTTTGTTCTTTTTTTTGTTCAAGTGATGGGGTGAGAGTACAACCTACTATCATGAATGTTTCAAATTCTTGAATATAATTACATATGAATCACGAATACATGTTTCCCCACATTCCAGAAACAATAAGCAAATACTAGTTAAACTGCTCCGAATGAGAATTGAATCATTAATGTTAGATTATTGCACTGCTATAGACCATAAGAACAAAGTCCTAATTGGTTCACGAACAATATAGCTTACATAACATATCATTAACGCAAAATTAATCACATAAATTTTGCACAGCCCAACTCCTTAGACAAAGGGTTCTTTCTTTTCTTTATTCAAAACCCCAAAACCCGAATAACATGAAACATGCTCCACAAAAGAGAAAATACACATGAATTTAGGTTGCCATCAAGTCGGACTAAAAAATCATCTTTGCTTCCTTCATGTCCATATTTGGCCAAAATCATGTTGAGCTTGTTTTTCCGCTGTTCCCTTCAGAGTTTACAAGTAAAACAATCACACACCATTCATCATATAGAAGAAAATAAAGTGCAAAATTAGAGCCCGTTTGGATTAGTTGAATTTAAGTATCTTTTAAGCATCAAGTGCGTGCTCAAAAGCAATTTTCAAGTGTTGGAGCGTTTGGATA